>JARBWK010000016.1:561262-686262 GCA_030556195.1 Anolis apletophallus | reverse complement strand
TAATATAGTATAATAATATAGTATAATAATATATATAATATAGTATAATAATATAGTATAATAATATATATAATATAGTATAATAATATAGTATAATAATATAGTATAATAATATAGTATAATAAGATATAATAATATAGTATAATAATATAGTATAATATATATAATATAGTATAATGATATAGTATAATATAATATAATATAATATAGTATAATAAATAGTATAATAATATATATAATATAGTATAATAATATAGTATAATAATATATATAATATAGTATAATAATATAGTATAGTAATATATATAATATAGTATGATATAGTATAATAATATATATAATATAGTATAATAATATAGTATAAGATATATAATATAGTATAATAATATAGTATAATAATATATATAATATAGTATAATTAGTATAATAATATATATAATATAGTATAATGATATAGTATAATAATATATATAATATAGTATAATAAGATATATAATATAGTGTAATAATATAGTATAATAATATATATAATCTAGTATAATAATATAGTATAATGATATAGTATAATAATATATATAATATAGTATAATAATATATATAATATAGTATAATGATATAGTGTAATAATATATATAATATAGTATAACATTAGTATAATATTATTATAATATTACATGTATACATATAGAGAGAGAGCCTCCTTCCTCCGCTTTGAAAGGGAAAGAAAACACCAGGAGGAGGGGAAGAGCACGTGGGTGTGCCCGAGACAAAGATGGCGCCCGCTTTGCCCTCACGTTATGCACCGCGCCTGCGCGGGACTCTGGCGCAGGCGCAGAACGGCGGGCGAAGCCTCCGCCCTCATTTCCTCCCGGCGGCGGTTCCCTTTCGCGGGGGTCACGTGAGCGCGGAGGAGACGCCCGCAGGTGCCCCCCCTCCCCTTGTTGGGGAAGAAGAAGAAGAGGAAAGGGCCCCCGGTGGACCCCTCCCCCCCTGCCCTGACCCGCCTGGAAGGTAAGAGACTCCAACTCCCATCATCCCCAGAAGCAGAAGGGCCCCCCTCTGTCTCTCTCTCAGCCTTTCTCCCCATTGACAGGAAGCAGCTGCCCAAACCTGGACTCCAACTCCCAGAATCCTCGCCTGCCTTGGCCACAGAGCAGGGATTCTGGGAGCTGTAGTCCTGAAAAGCCTGGGAGCCTCTTCCCCTTTGCTTACAGCAGGGCGTTGGGAGTTGTAGTCCACAGGGGGGCTTGTTTAGGACAGGTATATGGAAACTGGGCCTTCCAGGAGTTTTGGACTCCAACTCCCATCATTCCTCACAGCCTCAGGCCCTTTTCTTTTCCCCTTCAGCCGCTTAAGCGGCTGAAGGGAAAAAGAAAAGGGCCTGAGGCTGTGAGGACTGATGGGAGTTGGAGTCCAAAACACCTGGAAGGCCCAAATTGACCCATACCTTGTTTAGGAGAATTCTACGCTTTTGGGGAAAGAGAGCAGGATGTTGTTATGATATTTACCAACAACAACAACAACAACAACAACAACAGGGCCCTTCCCTTCTTGGACTACAATTCCCAGAATCCCTCGTTCAACAGCCACCCGCCAATCCCTCTGCATCATCATTTTTTGTTAAATGCCATCCCAATGCAGTGGCAGGGAGTTCCACAGTCACGCTTTCTGCCCGAAGCGGGACTCGAACTCAGGACGCTAAGACAGAAGTCAAGGGAAGTCAAGGGAAGCGGGAGCCAATCACAGAAGCGCTTTCCCAAGGGCGGGAATTCAAATGGGAGAGTGACACCCCGGCAGGGCCAATGAGGGGACGGGATGGCGCCGAGGGGGCGGGGCCACCTGAGGCAAGCGACGCGGGCTCCCTGAGGGAGCCACTCCATCTCCGGCGGGGCCTTCCTGGTCCCCGGCACCTGGCGTCCCGGCGCTTACCTGCTCAAAGCGCGGCCTGCCCAGCTCGGCGCCGTCCGCCATTCCCGTGAGTCCGCTCGCTCTCTCTCCGCTGCCCGGCCACGCCCCCTGGCTCCGCCCTCGCCGCCTCCCATTGGCCCGGCCCCACCGCAGCCCCTGCGGGGCATGCCGGGAGGTGTAGTCTGTGGCCCCCCTCGGCTTGCGCCCCTAGGCCATGAGCTAGGTTGGCCTTATGGGTAATCCGGGCATGGCCACGGTCAGAAAAATCCTTGGACCCATTTAAGGTGGGATCAGGTGTCACTCAAGGATGATGTGTTAGTCATGCCCCGCCCTTATTCCCCGGTGACACTTCGTCTTGCGGGTGGGAAGCTCCCCACCGGAGTGGGAATCGTCTCTCTGTCAGCCACATGGCAAGCGATCAGTCGAAACCAAGGTCACAACAACATCTGTTATAGAACTCCAATATGCCGATGATAACGTCGTCTGTGCGCATTCAGAAGAAGACCTGGAAGCCTGGCCCTCGAGCGCTATAATTGGAGGTCAGCTGTGACCAGCAGTGCTGTGGAATTCGAAGAGGCACGAATGGAGGACGAAATGTGGAAGAAGAGGAAGGTGCGTCAAGCCGACCCAGTCCGGGACCCCCTTCCACCTGGCCCTCGAGCACTATAATTGGAGGTCAGCTGTGACCAGCAGTGCTGTGGAATTTGAAGAGGCACAAATGGAGGACGAAAATGTGGAAGAAGAGAAAGAAGGTGCGTCAAGCCGACCCAGACCGGGACCCCCTCCCACCTGGCCCTCGAGCGCTATAATTGGAAGTCAGCTGTGACCAGCAGTGCTGTGGAATTTGAAGAGGCACAAATGGAGGACGAAAATGTGGAAGAAGAGGAAGACGGTGCGTCAAGCGGACCCAGACCGGGCCCCCCTTCCACTTGGCCCTCGAGCACTATAATTGGAGGTCAGCTGTGACCAGCAGTGCTGTGGAATTCGAAGAGGCACGAATGGAGGGCAAAAGGAAGCAATGTGCCAAACAATCCAAACAGCCGCTCTTGCCACTGAAGCGTTACCGAGCCGCCTCCCGCCTGCAGTGTAGACGCTCTCCAGATGTGTCCTGTTCTGCTGGGTCCGTAAGAAGAAGCGCCCGAGGGATTCCGCAACCTCATTTTTATGACTTGTCGAGTATTTATTTTCTGCCGGGCTTTGTTTTGAGGAGGCCGGAGATTTGTTTGCATTGCGGCCCAGAGTCAACACCAGGCTGGAGCTTTATTGTAAGTATCCAAAGGGTGCCATAAAGGCCTTCCGTCCAGATCCGGAGCCGCGCTTCCTTCCGCCGCCGTTGCGTTCCTCAGGCTTTGAAGGGACCCCAAGGGGCCGTCCAGCCCAACCCGCTTCTTTCTTCCAGGCGGGTGTGAGGACACTGTCGAAGCCCTCCCGACAGATGGTCACCCGGCCTCTGCTTCAAACCTCCAGAGGAGGAGGAGGAGACTCCACCAAAGCCCTGCCTGCAGCCAGGAGCTCCCAGTGGCGCGGTGGGTTAAACCCTTGTGTCGGAAGCAGGACTGAAGACCGACATGTCGGAGGTTTGAATCCCAGGAGGGTGCGGGTGAGCTCCCTGTGTTAGCTCCAGCTCCCCATGTGGAGACATCAGAGAAGCCTCCCAGAAGGAGGGCGAAACATCAAAATATTCAGGCAACGTCCTTGCAGACGGCCAATTCTCTCACATCGGAGGCAACTTGCAGTTCCTGATATGAAAAGATAGGGAGGACACTGTCAAAGCCCTCCCGACAGATGGTCATCCGGCCTCTGCTTCAAACCTCCAGAGGAGGAGGAGGAGACTCCACCAAAGCCCTGCCTGCAGCCAGGCATTTTGGACAGCACCTCTCATCCATTTGGGTACATGGCCAGGGAATGCCACCAAATAATAATAATGATAATAATAATAATAATACATCTGGAGGGCAGAAGGACCGTTTATATGCGACAAGTTTCCCTCTTTGGGAGATTAATTAATACGGTTGGGGTGTGTGTGTTTGATTTTGTCATTTGGGACTTGTAGTTGCTGGGATGTATAGTTCACCTATAATCAAAGAGCATTCTGAGCTCCACTAATGATGGAATTGAGCTAGACTTGGCACACAGAACTCCCGTGACCATGGAACAGAAAATACTACAAACTGAGGGCAGGGTTTGGTGGGCAATTGACTCTGGTGCAGTTTTAAACCTTTGGGGGAGTTGTAGTTCACCTATAATTAAAGAGCAAACAGAGGGCCCTGTGACCAACAGAAAATACTGGAATGGGCATTGATGAGTTTGGGATCTGGACCCAAAAACCTGGCAATCAATGAGGGATCTGGATACTCAATATGCCCAAGTGTGAACTCTGGTGCAGTTTGGGGAAAATAGACCTTGAACCTTGGGATTTGTAGTTGCTGGGATTTATAGTTCACCTACAATCAAAGAGCATTCTGAACTCAACCAACGATGGATTTGAACCAAACTTGGCACACAGAACAGTAAATACTGTGTTTTCTGATGGTCTTTAATGACCCCTCTGACACCCCCTCATGCCCCCCCCCCTGGGGTCCCAACCCCCAGGATGAGAAACACTGGCTAAAGGCATTTTGTCCATTCTCGCATTGAGAGAAAATGCTCCCCCCAAGATTTCAAAGAGCTCCGCCTCTGTTGCACCACCGTCTTGCCCAATGTATGGGGCAATCCTTACCAAACAGAAGTGGGCAGCCTCCAGTAGGCCCACCCTTGTTGTGTTGGCACTGCCCCCCAATGAACTTCCTTCCCGACATGGATGGCCTTGAGGTGCAAAGGAGGAGGGAGGCGGTACGTGTGGCTTGGGCCAAGGCGGAGGAACCTGCCTGGGCTCCTTGGCCTCTTGTTTACCGGCTTGGGATCTGGGCCGGGATCCCAGAACGACGTTGGGAACTCCTGTGCCGCGGCCTCCCTCGCTTCCAGGAGCAGCACGTCTTGCCTCGGCCTGAGAAGGCGGACCTGTCCTTGGAAGACCGAAACTTCCCAGTTTATAGATTTGGGGGGAAGAGACGTTTGGGTTTGGGAGGGCCGTCTCCACGCTGGTCTTCGTATGTAAACGCAGAGTGGGACCAAGACTTCTGGAGGGGCAGGAAGCACTAATTATATCATTAACGTTGGCCATTACCTCAAATGTCAGTAACAACACACATGTGTCGGCATGCGCAACGTAATACGTCCCTGTGATCCAATTAACATTTGAAATTAGCTGCCATCGTATGCTGATATTGGCCGGTGTGCAGAAGTGTTTTTATTTTTATTATGGGATTGAGGATTGAATGTGTATTGAAATGTTTAGATGTTTAGGGAAGGTGCACTTCTTCAGTGAAGGCCCACCTTGGGGAAGAGTTGCCATAGCAACCTGGCTGTGAGGCAGAGGTGGGAGGAGTCAACAGTTTTCTGCCACAGCCAAGAATAGAATTCTGGGGAAGTTTGAATTTGGACAGTTTAACTGCCAGACCAGCTCGAGGAGAGAGCAGGTTCTGAGGGCAGTCTGGTTTTGGAGCTGTAGAGAGACAGTTCTAGTAGGCTGAGCTTGCGAGCCAGTCTGTTTGTATAGAGCCTGAGGGCTAGAGATAGGCAAGGTGCCTATAGGAGGAAAGAAGGTCCGTGTGTGAGATAGTTACTGATCTAACTGAGTAATAGTAACAGTCAAACATTTTAAACTTTGTATCTTCTACAATACCAATGTAACCATGATGAGTTGAGCCTCTAAGAAGTTATAACGTATCCATCACGCTTTTGTGCCAAGCTATACATAAACTGTTATTGTTCTTTTCATCAACAACCTCTCTCTGTTCCGTATTTTAGAAGTCCAGCCTCAGAGTAAACAAGACAGGAAAGTGTTTTTAACCTGTCTTGTTACAGTTTGAAGTCCCACAATAATTGGTGACAGACCCTCCTAGATAACTGATAACAACCACAGTCCTCACAATCTGGTGGCTAATCTCTTCATATTTAAGGGATCCTTAAATTAAAGTTATACAACACCCTTTTACATTAGGTCAGATACGTAGTGTCCTTATCGTTACAAATTAGTGGCAGCGGTGGGATCAGAAAAAGAGGGTCCACCCTGTCCAGCCGGTTCATTTGAATAGCCTCCTCACAGCCGGTTACTGAAGGGACAATTGCTCGCAATGGCCGCATTGTTGGCTCAAGCACTGTTTCCCAACCAGTGTGCCGTGGCACACTAGTGTGCCGTGAGTGATGCTCAGGTGTGCCGTGGGAAATGGGAGCCTCCAACGCCCTTCCTTCCCCTCCTGCCGAACACTTTTTCTTCTCCACTCGGGCTCCCTTACTCCCAGCCTCGCTCTGCTTGCTTTGCCTCGCTTTGCTCTGGGGCGAGTCTGCGCAGTAGCGCCCGCACGGGTCACGCCTTCCTCCCTCCCCCCTCCCCTCCTGAACACGCTCACGCTGCCCCCTCGGATCAAAATGGCGGCAGAAGCGGCAGTGTAGAAGAAAAAAGTGTTGGGCAGGAGGGGGAAGAAAGGGCGCGAAGGGGGGGAGGGGGGGAAGAGGTCTCTGTCGAAAGCTGGCATGGGCACACTTGGACCTTCCAGATGTTTTGGACTCCAACTCCCACCATTCCTAGCAGCCTCGGGCCCTTTTCCTTTTTCCCCCTCAGCCACTTAAGCAGGAAATGGCCTCAGGCTGTTAGGAATGGTGGGAGTTGGAGTCCAAAGCACCCAGAGGGCCGAAGTTTTCCCGTGCCTGTTTGAGGGACCTTAAAGTGGTGAGCCTCCTTCCAACATTGTGATTCTGGATAGAAAACAAACAACAACATAACATGACATTGTTTGAGTCCACAGTGCTCTCTGGGTGTAGGTGAACTACAACTTCCAAACTCAAGGTCAATTCCCAAGCAAACCCTTTCAGTACTTTCTGTTGGTAATGAGAGTTCAATAGGCCAAGTTTGGTTCAATTCCATTGTTGCAAGAGTTCAGGATGCTCTTTGTTTGTGTGTTAACTATAAATCCCAGAAATTGTAACTCCCAAATGTCAAGGTTTATTTTTCCCAAACTCCATCTGTGTTCACATTTGGGCATATTGAGTATTCATGCCAAGTTTGGTCCTGATCCAACATTGTTTCAGTCCACAGTGCTCTCTGGATATAGGTGAACTACAACTCCAAAACTCAAGGTCAATGCCCACCAAGATCTTATAGTATTTTCTCTTGGTTATGGGAGTGCTGTGTGGGAAGTTTGTGTCTTTCTGCCATTCCTGCCAGGATATCTAGGTTGTGTTCATTGAAACAGGCCCAGGTTTCACACTGAGTGTATAAATACATTTCAAAACATATTAACTATATGTATTACTGTGTTAGAGTGTCATTTTGTGTCATTTTGTGTCATTTTGTGTCATTTTGTGTCATTGTGGTTGGTGGTGTGCCCCAGGATTTGGTCAATGTAAAAAATGTGCTGCAGCTCAAAAAAGGTTGAAAAACACTGGGCTAAAGGTAGTCGAGCACAGGAGAGAAGGAGCCGCCACCGGTCACCCTTGGGCCTTGCGCCTAGGCACTGGGGAGGCATTCAATGGCGCAAAAGGGGACCTTTGTTTGGGGTCTTTCGGCAGGTCGCCAGGGGCTTTTCCAGTGTGAGGAACCATCATGGTGCAGGCGGAGGGCATTTGGGTCCAAACCATAACAAGGAAGCCGCTTGCTTCTTGCTTCCCTAATGGCAGCAGGTGAGCCAGTGCTTGAGCCGACTCAGCAGACCGGAAAGGAAGGAGCGCAGAGTGACCACAGCAACACATTTCAGAGGAAAAGCAGCCCACAGCCTTCCTCTTTCGGCTTTGCCTTTTCAGCCATTTCACTGGAAGACTGGTGCCCTTTGGTGACCCTTTGAGCCTCCCTCTGGACAGACAAGCAGGGGAGAAATACACACAACAACAACAACAACAACAACAATAATAATATCATAGAATCCTAGAGTCGGAAGAGACCTCCTGGGCCGTCATCCAGTCCAACGCCATTCTGCTAAGAAGCAGGAAAATCACATTCAAAGCACCCCCAACAGATGGCCTTCCAGCCTCTGCTTTAAAAGCCTCCGAAGGAGGAGCCTCCACCACACCCAGGGGCAGAGAGTTCCACTGCTGAACGGCTCCCACAGTCAGGAAGTTTATAATAATAATCTCTCGGCATTACTTCGCAAACGAAGATTCTTAGGAAGGACTCATCCCACGCTTTTTACAAGCGCGTTGATGACTAAAAAGGCCAATCTGAGATAGGCAAGTCCAGTTGCAGAAAGCACAGCAGAAAGTCTCCTTGGGTGGTGGTGTTTCCAAGTTGCGGTTCTTTCTGCGGTGTCGTTTCTCGAGACCTGTTCACCGTGTCTTCTCGAAAGAGGCCACAGCATTGTGGACCATTGTTGAGGCCAATATGGACCATTGTTGGTGAGCCTTAGGTGTTGTTTCAGGGAGTCCTTGTATCTCTTTTTTGGGGCGCCTCTCTTTCGCTGACCCATGGCGAGTTCACCATAGAGTAGTATCTTTGGGAGGCGGTGGTACTCCATCCTAGAGACGTGCCCTGCCCAGCGCAGCTGTGTTCTCAATAGCATGGCCTCAATGCTGGTGATCCCTGCTTGCTCAAGGACAGCGACATTCGTCACATAGTCGGTCCAGTGTATGTTTAGGATTTGCGAAGACAGCGCTGTTGAAAGCGTTTGAGGAGTCAGGTGCTGAGGTGACCCATGTTTCAGACCCATAGAGGAGAATAGACAGTACGATAGCTCTGTACACACTGATTTTGGTGCTTTGCCTCAGGTGCTTGTTGCTCCAGACTCTTTTGTGAGGCCTTCCGAATGCACTCTATGCCTTTGTTAATCTGTGATTTATCTCTTTATCAATCTTGGCGTCTGAAGAGATGATGCTTCCCAGGGAGGTGAACTGCTGGACGGACTTAAGCACAGATGTGCCTATGCTGATGTGGAGGTGATGGTGTTCTTCCTGTGGTGTGGGCTGGTAGAGGACTTCAGTTTTCTTCAGGCTGACTTCCAGCCCAAACAGCTCTGCAGCTGTTGCAAACCAGGATGTGAGGCGCTGCAGGGCTGCTTCTGAATAATAATAACAATAACAATAATAATAATAATCTGCTTCAAGTGCAAAAGACAAAGACTGAATACCGTAAAGACACAATGCAGAGCAGAAGAGGAAACTGGCCAAAGGCGGCTCTCTCTCCATGGACAGTTCCCGGGAAAACTTGAAAGCAAAATTGACACGGAAGAAACCCGGATGTGCATCACAAATGAAACTTTGAGAAAAGGAAGCAAAGGAGGGGCTGATCCTGGCCGCCCAAGAACGAGCCGTTGGAACCAAGGCCACCCAAGCCAGAATTCAAAAGCCGGCAACAGATTCCAAGCGTAGGCTCTGGAAGGAAGCGGGCGAAAGGATGGATCCCATCCTCAGCTGCTGCAAGGAGATGGCGCAGACGGACTCCGAGCAGAGGCACAACTCCGTGGCTCAAGCGATCCATTGGAACTTGTGCTGCAAACACCATCTGCCTGCCACAAAGAATTAGTGGGACCACAAGCCTGGAAAAGTTACGGAAAATGAACACGCCAAGCTACGTATGGATTGTGGATCTTGCAATCCCATTCGACGGCAGGATTGGAGAGAAGCAACTGGAAGAGCTGGCACGATATGAGGATGGAAAGGTCGAACTGCAAACACTGGCACAAGCCTGTCAAGGGGTCCCGCTGGTGATGGGCGCACTGGGAATGCTCACGTTACATGGCATCTGTGCCTTGGCGCTTGTGCACATGTCCCAAGCCTTCCTTGCACACCTTCCTTTTGCCATGATGTATGTGCTGGTGTTTTCTGGCCCAGAATACAGGCTGGGGTGGAAAGGGCTTGTCTGCGGCCAGCCCGATGACGCACGGTTCCCTTTCTCCCATCCCATTATTTCTTCCTCGCCTCGGTTTCTTTGACCATCATTTGGTGTGGATTTAGTGGGACCTGTGAGTTGAATCCCCATTGCAATAGAAGGAACGAGCTGTCCCTTCCCTTCTGGCTCCGGGTTTAAGCCGAAGTGTTGCCGGGCCTCCCAATCTCCGCATAATCCTGCTGAGAAGTGACCCTTGCTCAAGGACGTACCTCGAGTTCCACCAAGCGCCTGGCACCGGGGTCTCACCCTCCCGGCCACCACGGCTGTCCGGCCAGCCGTTGGGCCTTGTGACCCCCCCTCCCCCTGCTTGTCTAGGCCAGTGTTTCCCAACCTTTTTTTACACTTACCAAATCCTGGGGCACACCACCAACCAAAATGACACAAAATGACACTCTAACACAGCCATACATATAGTTAATATGTTTTAAAATGTATTTATACACTCAGTGTGAAACCTGGGCCTGTTTCGATGAACTCAACATAGATACCCTGGCAGGAATGGCAGAAAGACACAAACTTCCCACACAGAACTCCCATAACCAAGAGAAAACGCTATAAGAGTTTGGTGGGCATTGACCTTGGGCTTTGGAGTTGTAGTTCACCTACACCCAGAGAGCACTGTGGACTCAAACAATGTTGGATCAGGACCAAACTTGGCATGGATACTCAATATGCCGAAATGTGAACACAGACGGAGTTTGGGGAAAATAGACCTTGACATTTGGGAGCTACAGTTTCTGGGATTTATAGTTAACACACAATCAAAGAGCATCCTGAACTCTTGCAACAACGGAATTGAACCAAACTTGGCCTATTGAACTCTCATCACCAACAGAAAGTACTGAAAGGGTTTGCTTGGGAATTGACCTTGAGTTTGGAAGTTGTAGTTCACCTACACCCAGAGAGCACTGTGGACTCAAACAATGTTATGTTATGTTGTTGTTTGTTTTCTCTCCAGAATCACAATGTTGGAAGGAGGCTCACCACTTTCAAGTCCCTAAAACAGGCATGGGGAAAACTCCGGCCCTCTTGGTGCTTTGGACTCAACTCCCACCATTCCTAACAGCCTGGGGCCCTTTCCTGCTTAAGTGGCTGGGGGAAAAGGAAAAGGGCCTGAGGCTGCTAGGAATGGTGGGAGTTGGAGTCCAAAACACCCGGAAGGTCCAAGTTTGCCCATGCCAGCTTTGGACAGAGACCTCTTCCTCCCCCCTCCGCGCCCTTTCTTCCCCCTCCTGCCCAACACTTACTTTTCCTTCTACACTGCTGCTTCTGCCGCCATTTTGATCCGAGGGGGCAGCGTGAGCGTGTTCAGGAGGGGAGGGGAGGGAGGAAGGCGTGACCCGTGCGGGCGCTACTGCACAGACTCGCCCCAGAGCAAAGCGAGGCAAAGCGAGCAGAGCGAGGCTGGGAAGAAGGGAGCCCGAGTGGAGAAGGAAAAGTGTTCGGCAGGAGGGGGAAGAAAGGGGATTGGAGGTTCCCATTTCCCACGGCACACCTGATGATGGCTCACGGCACACTGGTTGGGAAACACTGCCATAGACTATCAGAAAACACAGCATTTTCTGTTGGTCATGGGGTTCTGTGTGGGAAGTTCGGCCTAATTCTCTCATTGGTGAGGTTCAGAATACTCTTTGACTGTAGAACTATAAATCCCAGCAACCACAACTCCCCAATGTCAAGGTCTATTTCCCCCAAAGCTCCACCAGTGTGCATATTAAGTATTTGTGCCAAGTTTGGTCCGGATCCATCATTGTTTGAGTCAACAGTGCTCTCTGGATGTAGGTGAACTACAACTCCCAAACTCAAGGTCAATGCCCACTAAACCCGTCCAGTTTATTTTTGGGGTTTTGGGGGGGGTGTCATGGGAGTTCTGTGTGCCAAGTTTGGTTCAATTCCATGGTTGGTGGAGTTCCTTCCTTCCTTCCTTCCTTCCTTCCTTCCGCCTGAGCTTGGCTTGTTTACTCCAGGTGTGTTTCGGCCTCGATCCCCGTTAGAATGCTCCCATTCCTGGAGAACTACAGAGCAGCCTTAATCGTCCCATGTGTTGTGCTCTGCGCGATGCTGTTTTTCTCTGAGGGGTCATCATCATCATCATAGGCGATCAGTCATGGCTGAGTCGATGGGTTTTCATGAAGGAACATTTCCTTCTGGCACGGAATGCCTTTTTGCGAATCATAGAGTTTCGGAAGCACGGCACTGAGTGAGCGTGGCACGTGGCACATTGGCCGTAAGCATGCTTTCGGAACACACGTAGAAATCCCACACTGGGGCTAAAGCAGTGTTTCCCAACCTTCCCTTTCTTTCTTTCTTTCTTTCCTTCTTTCTTTCTTTCTTTCTTTCTTTCTTTCCTTCTTTCTTTCTTTCTTTCTTTCCTTCTTTCTTTCTTTCTTTCTTTCCTTCTTTCCTTCTTTCTTTCCTTCTTTCCTTCTTTCTTTCTTTCCTTCTTTCCTTCTTTCTTTCTTTCTTTCTTTCTTTCTTTCTTTCCTTCTTTCTTTCTTTCCTTCTTTCTTTCTTTCTTTCCTTCTTTCTTTCTTTCCTTCTTTCTTTCTTTCTTTCCTTCTTTCTTTCTTTCTTTCCTTCTTTCCTTCTTTCTTTCTTTCTTTCTTTCTTTCTTTCTTTCTTTCCTTCTTTCTTTCCTTCTTTCTTTCTTTCCTTCTTTCCTTTCTTTCTTTCCTTCTTTCTTTCTTTCCTTCTTTCTTTCTTTCTTTCCTTCTTTCTTCTTTTTCTTTCTTTCTTTCTTTCTTTTCTTTCTTTCTTTCTTTCTTTCTTTCTTTCTTTCTTCTTCTTTCCTTCTTTCCTTCTTTTTCTTTCCTTCTTTCCTTCTTTCTTTTTCTTTCCTTCTTTCTTTTTCTTTCATTCTTTCTTTCCTTCCTTCTCTCTTTTCCTTTTTCCTTCTTTTTCTTTCTTTCTTTCTTTTTCTTTTTCTTTCTTTCTTTCTTTCTTCTTTCTTTCTTTCTTTCCTTCTTTCTTTCCTTCTTTCTTTCTTTCCTTCTTTCTTTCTTTCTTTGTTTCTTTCAATGTCAGGAGCAACTTGAGAAACTGCAAGTCGCTTCTGGTGTGAGAGAATTGCCTTTGTGTAAGGACATTGCAGAGGGGGGATGCCTGGATGTTTTGCCATCCTGTGGGGGACTTCTCTCATGTCGCTGCGTGAGAAGCTGGAGCTAACAGACGTGAGCTCCCCCTGCTCCCCAGATTCAAACGCAACTGGGGGGAAAGTGTTTGAGAAGGAGCTTTGGACGTATTTACTGGAACTGAACGGGTGCCATAATGACCAGGCAGTCTTCCCTTCAAGAACTGCGAACCAGAAAAACTGGAAAGCCTCAGTTGGTGCAGATTCCGAGGCGCATTCTTCAGGGACGTATGCAAGGAAGGACATATTTCTCAGGAACCATGGACGTTATCGACCTTGGCGGGCTGTTCCCAACCGATTCCCAGCCTAACAACTTGGCTTTCGTTGTCAACTCTCCGAGCCACCTGTTCGTTCTGGCCACTTTATGAGGGACCCCCCCCCCCCCCACTGTTCTCTGACATGACATAAACAACAACAGGTTGCTTTGACTTCTGAGATGCCTGGGAGTCTGAAGGCACCCCTTGAAGGGGCCCCTGGGGATGCCACACAAGCAGGGGCGGTCCGACGTATACGTGAAGTAAGCGGCTGCTTAGGGCGCCATCTTCTGGGAAGGGCGCCGCCACGCCAGCCGCGCCGCCGTAGCAAACCTCCCTGCTGTTGCGTCGGCTTCAGCGCCTGGCCTACAGGAGCTTCTGGACATGCGCGGAGATTTTTGCGCATGTTCAGTGGCTCCGGAGCTGAAGTTGAGCTCCGGAGCCACTGCGAATGCCCAGAAGCTCCTGCAGGTGCAGAAGCCGAAGCCTGTAAACATGTCACGTCAGCACTCTGTCCGTATTCGGCACGCAGGAGGCGGAGGCAAAGGTTAAGCCTCCCCTTTGCCTCTGCCCCTGCATGCCGAATACGGACGGAGTGCTGACGTGACATGTTTAGCAGGCTTCAGCGCCTGCAGGAGCTTCTCAGCATCGCAGAAGCTCCTGCAGGCACAGAAGCCTGTAAACACGTCACGTGATGCAATTGGGCAGGCAGGGGGCAGAGGCAACGGGAAAGGGGCGGAGACAAAGGGAAATGGGGCGGAGACAAAGGGGGGCGCCAAAGTAATGTTCGCTTACCATATAAAATAGCCTTAGACCGCCCCTGCACACAAGGGCCCCCAAGGCCTCCAGTAAGGCGTTTGGAAGCAGGACCTTGGTATTTTCTCCTGGTTATGGGAGTTCTGTGTGGGAAGTGTGTGTCTTTCCGCCATTCCTGCCAGGATCTCTATGTTGTGTTCATCGAGACAGGCCCAGGTTTCACACTGAGGGTATAAATACATTTAAAAACATATTAACTATATGTATGACTGTGTTAGAGTGCCATTTTGTGTCATTTTGGTTGGGGGTGTGCCCCAGGATTTTGGACATGTAAAAAATGTGCCCAAATTCATTTGTGTGTGTGTGTCAGGCCGGAGTTCTCCCATGCCTGTTTGAGGGACCTTAAAGTGGTGAGCCTCCTCCCAACATTGTGATTCTGGATAGAAAACAAACAACAACATAACATAGCATTGTTTGAGTCCACAGTGCTCTCTGGGTGTAGGTGAACTACAACTTCCAAACTCAAGGTCAATTCCCAAGCAAACCCTTTCAGTACTTTCTGTTGGTGATGAGAGTTCAATATGCCAAGTTTGGTTCAATTCCGTTGTTGCAAGAGTTCAGGATGCTCTTGGATTGTGTCTTAACTATAAATCCCAGAAACTGTAGCTCCCAAATGTCAAGGTCTATTTTCCCCAAACTCCGTCTGTGTTCACATTTTGGCATATTGAGTATTCATGCCAAGTTTGGTCCTGATCCAACATTGTTTGAGTCCACAGTGCTCTCTGGATATAGGTGAACTACAACTCCAAAACCCAAGGTCCATGCCCACCAAACACTTATAGCATTTTCTCTTGGGTATGGGAGTTCTGTGTGGGAAGTTTGTGTCTTTCTGCCATTCCTGCCAGGATATCTATGTTGTGTTCATCGAAACAGGCCCAGGTTTCACACTGAGTGTATAAATACATTTAAAGACATATTAACTATACGTATTACTGTGTTAAGAGTGTCATTTTGTGTCATTTTGGTTGGTGGTGTGCCCCAGGATTTTGGAAATGGAAAAAATGTGCCGTGGCTCAAAAAAGGTTGGGAAACACTGGTCTATGGTGACCCCACTGACACCCCTTTGAATACTCCGTGCCCATACAGGCATTCTGGGCCAGATTCCTGTATGGAGCGAGGTCACTTCAGGGATCACAGGAGGTTTCTGGAGGAGGAGGAGGAGGCGGCCGCTCTTCGGAGGCCCAGTCATCATCCGGTGACATGGAAGCCAGAGTGAATCAGCCTCCTTTTAAGATGAACCACTGCTTTCTGGAATCCGGCTCAGCCACTTGCTGCAAGCCTCATGGAGGGAGGGAGGGGGAGAGCGACGCCTGGCGGACACCCAAGCACCCTGGCGGCAACCTCTGGCCGAAAGGCAGTGAGTGCCACCCAAAGGCTCCTTCCTCTGGGAGGGACAGAGTCTTGCCCTCCTTGCACAATGGAATGGGAACCTATGGAAACCCCGTAGTCTGAGAATAATGGTCTTCCAGGTGTCGTGTCTTCGCAGCGGATATGTAGGTGGCCGTGGAGCCTTATTCACATGCTCTCCTGCAGTGACGACGTAATTTTCCAGGTTTCTTTCTCACCCCCATTCCGGTGGTGAATGAATTCTTTGAACTCTTCCCAGCACTGCTGGATCAGCTGACCTCCAGTTAGAGCGCCTTCAGGGCTCCCCATCGGGATTGGCACGTTTCTCCTTCTCACCCTCCATTCTGGAGGTGAATGAATTCTTTGAACTCTTTGAATTCTGCAGCAGTGCTGGTCACAGCTGACCTCCAGTTAGAGCGCTCAAGGGCCAGGGCTCCCCCATCGGGATTGGCTTGATGCGCCTTCCTCTTGGCACGTTTCTCCTTCTCACCCCCCATTCTGGAGGTGAATGAATTCTTTGAAGTCCTTGAATTCTGCAGCACTGCTGGTCACAGCTGACCTCCAGTTAGAGCGCTCAAGGGGCCTGGGCCTGGGCTCCCCAGTTCTCTGTGTCGATGCCACAGTTTTTAAATTTGGCTTTAAGCCCCTCTTTCAATCTCTCTGGCTGCCCACCAACATTACATTTCCCCCTCTTGAGTTGGGAGTAGAGTGACTGCTTTGGGAGACAATGGTGACCTTTGGGCATTTGGACAACGTGGAGGTGACCGATTCTTGCCCCGGACATTATGGAACGGCGCATGGAGCCCGTGGGAACCTGTGTCTTCTCTTTGAAGTGGTTGCCTCTGAGTATGTCTTGAGGGTCGCTTACTCACTGTCTTTGGGTAATGTGAATAAGGGGAGGGTTCTCTCAGTGTGTGGCGCGAACATGGATCAATGCGCCTTCAAAATAGAATGAAGCAAGGGGCTCTCTTCCCGCGTAGCAGGTCCAACTCCTGTTGCCATTGTGACGGCAGGAACGTGGCCTGTTCCTCTGCCTTGCAAGCATGCCGCGGTCATCCAGCTCCGGACTGGTTTTCACCCCAGCGTTGTGACCAGAGAGGCCCGGCCAAAGCCGAGCATTATGTCCAGCTACAATGGAACTCTGAGTCACCGGGAATTTAGTAAATCAGCCATTGATGTCATTGATCACATGCTCAGGCTAATATATCCCAGCAAGGCGCATTCAGAGGGGGCTGCCGTTGCTTTCTTCCGAGGCTGAGAGAGCGTGGCTTGCCCTGCGGGGTGAACTTGCGGGCTCTTGAGCGCAATGGGCATTTTCACGTTCTTGTGAGCGCAGAGAGAAACGGTTCCTGGTCCGTTTTCCTCCTGATTCCGGACCTTTGCCCTGAGGGTTCTCTGAAGGCTTCCTGACCGGGCTCTGCCGGGTTGAGCGTTCCCACGCCCTGGGACCTCAGTTAAATTTTCAGCACTTGGGCCGCGTCCTGGTCTCTTGGTTGCCTGACGCCCCCCGACCTTTGCAAATCCTCCCACTGGGGCCTCCGACTCTGGGCTCATGTCAGCTGCTCGGGGGATCCCGCTCTATGAGCTGTCATTTCAAGATGCTGACCAGTGACTCTCCTCCACCTTGGCTTTGATTTGCATGGCTCTTACTCACAGAACTGTGAATAAACACATGTGTATTTCTGTTGTAGATCAGTCACCAGGGGCTGGTGGTTGAACTGGTGGTTCAGGGAGGATTGTGAGCTTTCCTGTGGCACAAAGCGATGGGCTCTCCATTCTGGGAAACGGTGGCCTTCTCTGTGAGGAAACCGGTTCAGAAAGTGCAGGGCCTCGACGGCCTCGACGGCTCATAATCCTCTCTAAATTATGTGGGAAAGTTGGGAAAGAAATTCATGGGAAACGTAATGCTTTCATGGGTGTCTATTAAGCCAGTGTTTCCCAACCGCTGTTCCGCTGCACACTACTGTTTCTTGACGGATCATCTGGTGTACCGAGAAAAACGTCTCTCCCCCCCCCCTTTCTCCCCCTCCTGCTGAACTCCTGCTGCTTGGGGGGGGGAGGAGGAGGAAGGGCAGGGCGGCGGCGAAGAAAAAGAAGGGGCCGGGGCGCCGCCTCCTTCAGCCATTTCCCCAGGCAGCCTCCAATCGAGGGAGGGAGGAGGGAAGGGTGACCTCGCTCGCCCCCCCCCCCTTCCCAGCAGCAGAAGCTTGCTCGTCCCTGATTGATCAGCGAGCGAGGGGCGTGAACAGGGCCAGTTCGTCCATTAGGCGGACTACGCTGGCGCGTAGGGCGACGTCACCCTGGAGGGGCGTCGCCAACTGGGAGGGGCGTTGCTGCAGGACAGCCGGCCCTGTGGCCCGCACTGCGCCCCGCGCCGGCCGGGCCTTTGTTAGGCGGCCCCGCCACCCGGGGCGTTCTGGCCGCGCCTCCGCATGTGCAGATGTGCGGCTCCACAGCTCCGCACGCATGCGTACTGGTTCCAGAGCGCACCTCCAGCTTTGGAGTCAGTGCGCGCGTGCGCAGTTTCGCGCATGCGCACTGGGCTCCAAAGCGGGAGGCACGCTCTGGACAGATTGGCGCATGCGCACTGGGCTCCCCTCGGGAGCAACTGGGGGGGCGCAATTTTTTTTTCCGCGTACCCCCCCAGGAACAGGTAGGTCCGCCCCTGGGCGGGAGTCATGGTGGAGAGCGGCCCCCGTCCCCGGCGCCGCTCTCCGCCAGGACTCCCGCCCTTCTCTCGCTGAGGCCGCACAGAGAAGGAGGATGAGCGGTGGACAGGCTTCGGTGGGCGGGGCGGAAGCCTGTCCGCCGCTCATGTTCTTCCTCCTCTGCACGGCCTCAGCAAGCGAGGGGCGGGGGTCATGGCGGAGAGCGGCACCAGGGACGGGGAATTGTCACCTTCTCCCTCTCCCCCGCCGCCCCTTTCGCCCGTGAGCCGCTACCTGTGGCAATGGGAGCGGCTGAGGCTGGCGGCAGGACACGGCTGGAGCCTGGGCTTGGTGGCGACCCTCGACCTGCTCTACTGCCAGAGGGGCCCGCTTGCCAAGTCTGGTCCAAATTCATCATTGTTTGAGTCCACAGTGCTCTCTGGATGTAGGTGAACTACAACTCCCAAACGACAAGGCCTATTTCCCCCAAACTCCATCTGTGTTGACATTTGGGCATATTGAGTATTCATGCCAAGTTTGGTCCTGATCCAACATTGTTTGAGTCCAGAGTGCTCTCTGGATGTAGGTGAACTACAACTCCAAAACTCAAGGTCAATTAACTATATGTATGACTGTGTTAGAGTGTCATTTTGTGTCATTTTGGTTGGTGGTGTGCCCCAGGATTTTGTAAATGTAAAAAATGTGCCGCGGCTCAAAAAAGGTTGAAAATTACTGTATTAAGCAACACGCTGCAATTCAGGGGAAACGGAATGCTTTCATGGGTGTCTATTAAGCAAAACGCTGTTTACCTTACAGTCAGTTCAGGCAACACGGTGTTAGAGTAAGAAGCTAAGCCTGAGTTCTCATGTTCCTGGTTCAAGCAAAACTTTGACTTTGGATTTAATGTATCCCGGAAGTTTTGTACGTTCCTGTTCAAGTCTTATGATTGTATAATTGTATTGAAATGCTTTTGATGTAAGCCGCTTTGAGCCTCCTTGTGGGGAGAAAAAGTGGAGTATAAACAACCACAACCACAACAACAATGAACCCCCAAATTCTCCTGGTGCAGAAGCCCAGAGACCTGCTTCCGTGCCTCACCCGGCTTCTTATGAAAGGCAGCCCTGGTTGGCCCTGTCCTTCCCCGGCATTGACTCTGAAGGTCTAGGGCGGCCACGCACACCTTCGTGATGTTGTTGCGCCTGGCCAGATTTGCACGCCTGCCTACGTATGTTTTCCAGGTCCCTCCAGACCATGGAGAGCAAGGGCTTCCGCCGCGGGAGTTTCCACAGCAGCACCAGCGACGAAGACCTGGTGGAAGTCGGCGGAGGGACGCTGGACTTCTCCATCGCGGACGATGTGCCTCCTTTGGACCGGGAGATGGCCGAAGGTGAGATGGACAGAGCCAAGCTGGGAGCCTTAGCTTGCTTTGCTCCTCTACCGATCATAATGGAGCCCCCAGTGGTGCAGCGGGTTAAACTGCTGAGCTGCAGAACTTGCTGACCTTCCGGCACAAGCAGTACCTATTGATCTACTCACATTGACATGTTTCCAAACTGCTAAGTCGGCAGAGGAGCCCCTAGTGGCGCAGCGGATTAAACTGCTGAGCTGTGGAACTTGCTGACCTTCCGGCACAAGCGGTACCTATTGATCTACTCACATTGGCATGTTTCCAAACTGCTAAGTCGGCAGAGGAGCCCCCAGTGGCGCAGCGGATTAAACTGCTGAGCTGCGGAACTTGCTGACCTTCCAACATAAGCGGTACCTATTGATCTACTCACATTGGCATGTTTTCAAACTGCTAAGTCGGCAGAGGAGCCCCTGGTGGCGCAGCGGATTAAACTGCTGAGCTGCGGAACTTGCTGACCTTCCAACACAAGCGGTACCTATTGATCTACTCACATTGGCATGTTTTCAAACTGCTAAGGTGGCAGAGGAGCCCCCGGTGGCGCAGCGGGTTAAACTGCTGAGCTGCGGAACTTGCTGACCTTTTAACACAAGCGGTACCTATTGATCTACTCACATTGGTATGTTTTCAAACTGCTAAGGTGGCAGAGGAGCCCCTGGTGGCACAGCGGATTAAACTGCTGAGCTGCGGAACTTGCTGACCTTCCAACACAAGCGGTACCTATTGATCTACTCACATTGGCATGTTTTCAAACTGCTAAGTCGGCAGAGGAGCCCCCGGTGGCGCAGCGGATTAAACTGCTGAGCTGCGGAACTTGCTGACCTTCCAACACAAGCGGTACCTATTGATCTACTCACCTGGGCATGGTTCCAATCTGCTAAGTCGGCAGAGGACAGGGGTTAAACTGCTGAGCTGTGGAACTTGCTGACCTTCCAACACAAGCGGTACCTATTGATCTACTCACATTGGCATGTTTTCAAACTGCTAAGGTACGGTGGCGCAGCGGGTAAAACTGCTGACGGAACTTGCTGACCTTCCAACACAAGCGGTACCTATTGATCTACTCACATTGGCATGTTTTCAAACTGCTAAGGTGGCGGAGCGGTGGCGCAGCGGGTTAAACTGCTGAGCTGCGGAACTTGCTGACCTTTTAACACAAGCGGTACCTATTGATCTACTCACATTGGCATGTTTTCAAACTGCTAAGTCGGCAGAGGAGCCCCTGGTGGCGCAGCGGGTTAAACTGCTGAGCTGTGGAACTTGCTGACCTTCCAACACAAGCGGTACCTATTGATCTACTCACATTGGCATGTTTTCAAACTGCTACGTCGGCAGAGGAGCCCCCGGTGGCGCAGCGGGTAAAACTGCTGAGCTGCGGAGCTTGCTGACCTTCCAACACAAGCGGTACCTATTGATCTACTCACATTAGGTAACGGTAGGAAGGTAGCGGGAAGAGATGAAGCTTATGTCGTGGCTTGGAAAGTGGCAGCCAGTGTGGCCGTGGCATTTCCCTTCCTCTGGCAGGCGGCTCCTGGGGCCGCGAGGCCACTGATTCTCCGCAGCCACCCATCCCCTTCCTGGAAGGTGCCAAGGGGCAGCTCCACGGCCATTGGCCATTCCTTGGGTTTGTCCCCCGGCTCACCTCCGCCGCCCCTCCTCGTTCTCTCCCCTTGGCAGCCAGGGACGCTGCTTAAAGATTAACCTGGCCCATTGTTGCTGCTTTCCCTGGAGAAGCCGACTTTGCTCCCTCCCCTGCCCTGCCCTGCTCTGCTCTCCTCTCTGGGGACTTTGCATTCCCTTCCTGCCTTCCTTCCACCGGGGGAGTTCCTCCAGGAGAGCCTCCCTGGCCCTGGGCCGCTCCCGCCGGCCTCCCCTGCCTGGGCGGAAGGCTCAGGTGGGGCTTTGGGGGGCTCCGAATGGAGAAGCAGGGGCCCGGCCCCCTCAGTGGTGGCCCCAAAGCGGCAGCGGTGAGCGGAGCGTCCTTCCCAGGTCTGTGATCACCCAGAACTGACTTGGACCCAATCTGACTCGGGTCTTTTCCAATTTTCCGCTTGCAAATGGGGAGGAGGGGGCTGTAGAGACCAGGACTTGGGAGCTGGTGGTCTGCCTTGCCCGCTCTTTCGCGGCTGGCCGGCCACCTGTTTGGAGCGGGGCGGCCGAGAAGAGCTAGGAATGGCCTTATTTGTGCCGGGCGCCTCCTTCGCAAGGCCACCTGCACCCGAGGGCTCGTAAGAAGGAACGTCAGGCCAAGAGGAGAAGCGGCTGGACATCAGGGTCGGCTCTTCGAAGCGGCACATCCCGAAGGAGGGAAGTGCGGGCGGCAGAGACCCAGCTGGACCCGGCTGGTGCTGGAAATGTTTCTCAATGGGATGCTTCAGTAGAGACCCTCCTGATAGAGAAGAGAGGGCAGTGGGTTAAACTGCTGAGCTGCCGACCTTGCTGACCGAAAGCTTGGCGGTTCGAATAGAGGGAGCAGGGTGAGCTCCCGCTGTTAGCCCCAGCTTCTGCCAACTTAGTAAAGGTCAAGGTTTCCCCCCGACATTAAGTCCGGACGTGTCCGACTCTGGGGCTCATCTCCATTCCTAAGCCGAAAAGCCGACATTGTCCGTAGACTCTTCCAAGGTCATGTGGCCATAAGCATGACTGCATGGAGCGCCGCTACCTTCATGCTGTTACCTATTGATCTACTCACATTGGCATGTTTTCGAACTGTTAGGCTGGCAGAAGCTGGGGCTGACAGCGGGAGCTCACTCTGCTCCCCGGATTCAAACCGCTGACCTTTTTGGTCAGCAGTTTGGTCAGCAGTTTAACCTTGTTGTGTGTATATAATAATAATAATAGCATCAAATCATAGAACTGGAAGAGAACCCTAAGAACCATTCAGTCCAACCCCCCTCCCCCGGGCCAGGTAGGAAGACACACCAGCAAAACCCTCCTGCCAGATGCTCATCCAGCCACTGCCAAATAGCTCTGACCAGCAGCACAGCGGTTTAAGCCACTGCGCCACTGGGCGCTGCTCTGTCAATTTAGCAGTTTGAAAACATGCCAATGTGAGTAGATCAATAGGTACCGCTTGTGTTGGAAGGTCAGCAAGTTCCGCAGCTCAGCAGTTTAACCCGCTGCGCCACCGGGGGCTCCTCTGCCGACGTAGCAGTTTGGAAACATGCCAATGTGAGTAGATCAATAGATACCGCTTGTGTTGGAAGGTCAGCAAGTTCCGCAGCTCAGCAGTTTAACCCGCTGCGCCACCGGGGGCTCCTCTGCCGACTTAGCAGTTTGGAAACATGCCAATGTGAGTAGATCAATAGGTACCGCTTGTGCCGGAAGGTAAGAGCGCTCCGTGCAGTCATGACTATGGCCACATGACCTTGCAGGTGCCTGCGGACAAGAGCACCACCTCCCGAGTCAGACACAACTTGAGTTAATGTCAGGGGGAAACCTTGACCTTTACCGTATATCAGGCCTGGGCAAACTTCGGCCCTCCAGGTGTTTTGGACTTCAACTCCCACAATTCCTAACAGCCTACCGGCTGTTAGGAATTGTGGGAGTTGAAGTCCAAAACACCTGGAGGGGCGAAGTTTACCCAGGCCTGCCCTATATGGACCTTTCTGCCAACAAGGGGAAAGGGAGCTTGGAGTCTCCCGTCGTGCCCTGATTTTGGGGGTCTTCTGGGATGGGAATGCCCACGGAGACCACCGCTCTTTGGCTTTCCCTTCCCTGCAGGTTTCTCTTCCTACAACGGAGGCGGCGGCATGAACGGGGCCAGCAAGATGATGGATTTCCTGGAGGAGCCGGTCCCCGGCGTGGGCACCTACGAGGACTTCAACACCATCGACTGGGTGCGAGAGAAGTCCCGCGACCGAGACCGCCACCGAGAGGTGAGCCGCAGGGCAAGGCGGGCCGAGGCAGGGGCCTCCCAGCACTCCCTCCAGCCCAGAGGCCACAACCGGCCTGAACAACCCTGAGCCAACCGGCCCTCTCCCCAAGACCTACGGCCCGCGGGCCAGATGCGGCCCGGCAGCCGATTCTGTCCGGCCCGAGGAAAAAAAAAAAAAAAATGTTATATTATATTATAATTTCAATATATTATAATGTCTATATATATACACTATAATATAATAATTGTGATATTAATACTAATAATATATGAATATTTCTTGATATATTAATATGTTAATATTAATGATGTGTATTATATAGTAAATATAGTAAATAATGTAGATTAGAATGTAGTTCCGCCTTTAGGTGCGGCCCTCCATAATATTTTTCGGCTCTCGTGTGGCTCCTTGGAAAAAAATAATTGCCCACCCCTGCCCTAGAAGCATTCTCTCCTGACGTTTCACCCACATCAGACCTCACAACCTCTGAGGATGCTTGCCATAGATGCAGGCAAAATGTCAGGAGAGAATGCTTCTAGAACATGGCCAGGCAGCCCGAAAAACCGACCACAACCCAGTGAACCTGATCTGCTTGACCAGAGGAGGTTCGTTGTTTTCCAATCGGCACGTTTTGTGCCCAGAGTCAGATGTGAACCCTCTACAGCAGGCCTGGGCAAACTTTGGCCCTCCAGGTGTTTTGGACTCCATCTCCCACAATTCCTAACAGCCTACCGGCTGTTAGGAATTGTGGGAGTTGGAGTCCAAAACACCTGGAGGGCCAAAGTTTGCCCAGGCCTGCTCTACCGAGATCGGCACTTCTTTGCCTCCTTGCGGCCGTGTGTCACCTCCTCTGGTCCAGAACCCTGAACCCCACGAGTGAGCGTCCTTCTCTTTCCTCTTCCCTCTCTCAGATCACCAGCAGAAGCAAGGAGTCCACGTGGGCCCTGATCCACAGCGTGAGCGACGCCTTCTCCGGGTGGCTGCTGATGCTGCTGATCGGCCTGTCGGCAGGTGAGGAGGGAAAGGAAGGGAAGCGAGGGGAGGCGGCCCTGCTTGGGTGGGGTCTTTTTGGGTGTGGGGGGGGCGCGCAGGGGTCTTTCCTCCCACCGCTAAAGCCCCCCCCCCCATGTGTCAGCGCAGGGGCCTTGGCTGGCCTGATCGACATCTCCGCCCATTGGATGACCGACCTGAAGGAAGGCGTGTGCCTGAACCGCTTCTGGTACAACCACGAGCATTGCTGCTGGAACTCCACCGAGGTCACCTTCCAGAACCGGGACAAGTGCCCCGAGTGGAGGACTTGGGCCCAGCTCCTGACCGGCCGAGAAGAAGGGGTGAGTGCCGGCCTGGCCGTAGGCACTCTACGCACGCGGCCCTCCCTGCAATGTCCTGCAATGTCCACTTGGCCGGAGCAGGGCTTTCTGCTCACCTTTGGGGAACGGGCACGCCTTCCGGGGCGGCCACGTGGCGCCTCCCCATCACTAGGACCGACGCCCCTCATTTTTCCGTTTAGGGGGCAGTGGCCTACGTCCTCAACTACTTCATCTACGTCCTCTGGGCGCTGCTCTTCTCCCTCCTGGCAGTGCTGCTCGTCCGGGGCTTTGCGCCTTACGCCTGTGGCTCGGGGATCCCGGAGGTAAGCAGGCCCGGATTACCCATAAGGCCACCCTAGGCCATGGGAAAACTTTGTTTTTGTGGTACATCTTGCACCGCTGGGAGTCACCTGCATTAAGATCACTACTGACCGAGCGGTCATGACTTCCAAGCCAACCCACGTCGGAGTGAGCTTCCGACCATTTGTGTAGCTTGCCGGCGACCTTTGCAGCCCGAAAAACAGTTGCACCTGTCAAGTAGCAAATTTAGGTACCGCTTCTGCGGGGAGGCTAATTTAACTAATTTACATCCTCCCTTCTCCTTCCGCTCCTTTCAGATCAAGACCATCCTGAGCGGCTTCATCATCCGGGGCTACCTGGGCAAGTGGACGCTGGTCATCAAGACGGTCACGCTGGTGCTGGCCGTCTCCTCGGGGCTGAGCCTGGGCAAGGAGGGGCCCCTGGTCCACGTGGCCTGCTGCTGCGGGAACATCCTCTGCCACCTCTTCACCAAGTACCGCAAGAATGAGGCCAAGCGCCGAGAGGTGAGCCCTGTCGCCAGCTCGGGTGGCGGCCCTTGTGCTGTCCTTGCGGGTCGGGTCCGAAGCACTCGTGTTGCAGAATCTGAGCGGCCTCGCCAGGCCCGGATTAACACTTTTCTGCGCCCTGTGCCAAAGTTTGGAATTACGCCCCCTTGAAGCCAACCTCCCGCCACCTCCAAGGTCCCCATGCATTCCCACCGGCTGGAAAGCTCCGCTCTGCTCTGAACGTCTCCTCGGGAGTTGGGAGGCTTGGGGAGAGCGCAGCGGGTGCAAAGGCGTGTACGAGAGAGAGAGCGTGAGAGAGAGCGAGAGAGAGAGCACGAGAGAACGCACAAGAGAGAGAGAGCGTGAGAGAGAGAGAGCGCGAGAGAGAGCGCGAGAAAGAGAGCACGTGAGAGAGAGCACGAGCAAGAGAGAGAGAGAGCGCACATGAGAGAGAGCGCGTGAGAGAGAGCACGCTCGAGAGAGAGAGAGAGTGCGAGAGAGAGCGCGAGAGAGAGAGAGAGAGCGTGAGAGAGAGCGCGTGAGAGCGCGCGAGAAAGAGAGCGCGTGAGAGAGCACGAGCAAGAGAGAGAGAGCGTGTGAGAGAGAGAGTACGCTCGAGAGAGAGAGAGAGAGAGAGAGCGTGAGCAAGAGAGAGAGTGAGAGAGAGCCAAGGCAGGCGAGGATTCTGGGAGTTGGAGTTCAGGTTTGGGCAGCTGCTTCCTGTCAATGGGGAGGAGGGACCCCAGAAAGGCTGAGAGAGAGAGAGAGAGCACACGAGAGAGAGAGAGAGCGCACGAGAAAGAGAGAGAGCGTGTGTGAGAGAGAGAGAGAGAGCGTGTGTGAGAGCAAGAGACAGAGGTGACGGAGCAGAGACTTTGCTGGGAGAAGGACCGAGGAGGGGCATGAGAAAGGTGGAAAGAGGGGCGCAGACCAGTTTTGGGTTTTTTTGGTCCGTGATCTGCGCCCCCCCCCCCAGTTTGCGCCCCTAGGCCATGGCCTCGTTGGCCTTATGGGTAATCCGGGCAAGGGCCTCGCTCAAAATAACCCTCGGTGGGGGTGATCCCAACATATCGGTATCACAGAGGACCAGAAGTAAACTTCGTCACCGTCAGAAATGTACTTGTGGTGAAACCGGGATGAGCTTCTCTTCGGAGCCGAATGTGTTGTGCCTCCCGGCAGTCACTCTGAGGCCAAATAACCAACCGAGTAAAGACAAAGCCCTTTTATTGGGAAACACAAACAGGAATGTGTGTGTGTGGGTGTGTGTGGGGGGGGGGATCCCTCAGCCTATCCCTTTCTGTAGTCTAGCTACTCATTCAGGGCGGGAAGCTTGATGGCACCAGAGACTTGTGCAGCCCGAGGATGAAACCCAATAGCTAGGAGCGCATTTGCAGAGCACTTGGCCCTCCCTGCTTGGGTCATGACCCAGGTGACCCCTCCCCTTCTCCTTCCAGGTCTTATCAGCGGCGGCGGCGGCAGGGGTCTCTGTGGCCTTTGGGGCCCCCATCGGAGGGGTCCTCTTCAGCCTGGAAGAGGTGAGTCGTGGCCGGTCCCTGCTCTCTCAAGGCCTGGCATTAAGTTCCCTTCCTAAATATAGGAAGTAAATAAATAAATAAACATGTGACATTAAGTTACATTTATTTATTTAACTAGCTTGGGGACCCACTGGCGGTGCCCGGGTTATTTGAGGAAGGCCTTGTGTGCCAAGGTAGGTTCCTATTAGATGTGTATGTGGCTTGCAGTGGTCTCAGGAACTTAGTGAAGGTACTGCAAGTCCCATTGGCCATGGTCCACCCCCCTCCAAACAGCACCAGGGTGTAGAGTGGGTCAAGGGGACTCTGGGTGTCACATTTGGTCTGGATCATTCTCTGGATGAGGGTTGCAGCGGTCTCAGAAGGTGAGTGAAGGTACTTCAACTCCCATCATCCGTGGTCCGTCCCACTCAAAACTGCACCAGGATGTAGAGTGGGTCATGGGTACTCTGTGTGCCAAGTTTGGGCCTGATTTGTAGGGGCTTCAATGTTCTGTCGGAAGTGAATCGGGTGAAGGTACTGCAAATCCCATCATTTGTGGCCCATCCTGCTATAAACCGCACCAGGTTGTAAAGTGGGCCATTGGGCCTCTGTGTGCCAAGTTTGGTTCTGATTCGTCATTGGTGTGGGCCACAGTGCTCTAAGGAACTGAATTAAAGTACTGCGAGTCCCATCATCCATGGCCCATCCTCCCTCAAACTGCACCAGGATGTAAGGCGCACCTTGGGGGGTCTGTGTGCCAAGTTTGGTCTTGTTCTGTCATTGTTGGGGGCCTGTCAGGAAAATTGTTGGGGCCAAACAATATCCCTGAGCCGCGGCCTAGTCAGGAAAATCAAGTTGAGGAAGCCTTGCTGTCAATTTTGGGCCTGGTCTGTGATTTGTAGGGGCTACAGTGTTGTTTGGGAAGTGAACGAGGTGAAGGTACTGCAAATACCCTCATTCATGGCCCATCCTGCCCTAAGCCACACCAGGTTGTGAAGTGGGCCATTGGGCCCCTGTGTGCCAAGTTTGGGCCTGATCCGTCACTGCTATGGGGCGCAGTGTCTGACTGCCTGAGGCCTTTCCTTTTCCCTCTGAGTCCCCTTAGAATGTTGGAATGTGGTTGGCCAATCGGAGTCCTTTATGCAAATTCCATTTCAGTGGCAACCAATCCGCTCTGTCTGGGGCCGTAGAATGTTGGAGTTCTAAGGCTGGCCAATCAGTGTCCTTTGTGCAAATAATCCCACAGTGGGAAGCAATCTAAATGCTGGCACATATTCCTCCCTCTGCACCACCGCCCGCAAACACTGACTTTTATTATATAGATAGATAGATAGATAGATAGATCGATAGATTGCAGTATTTATATTCTGCCCTACCGGCTGTTAGGAATTGTGGGAGTTGAAGTCCAAAACACCTGGAGGGCCGGAGTTTGCCCATGCCTGATACTGTTGTTGTTGTTGTTGTTGTCATTAGACTAGCATCAGAGAATTGTAAGACGCCCCAAGGGCCACCCAGCAACATTTTCTGCTCCTGGTTGGAGTGTGTGATTTCCTGTTTCCATTGTGCGGTACTTGATTGTGTGTGCCTCCCCCCCCCCCCCGCGCCCGCTTCCTTTTCTCAGGTGAGCTACTACTTCCCGCTGAAGACGCTGTGGCGCTCCTTCTTTGCGGCCCTGGTGGCGGCCTTCACCCTGCGCTCCATCAACCCCTTCGGCAACAGCCGCCTGGTGCTCTTCTACGTGGAGTTCCACACGCCGTGGCACCTGCTGGAGCTGGTGCCCTTCGTGCTGCTGGGCATCTTCGGGGGCCTCTGGGGGGCCTTCTTCATCCGCAGCAACATCGCCTGGTGCCGCCGGCGCAAGACCACCCGCCTGGGCCGCTTCCCCGTGACGGAGGTGATGGCGGTCACGGCCCTGACGGCCCTGCTGGCCTTCCCCAACGAGTACACGCGCATGAGCACCAGCGAGCTCATCTCCGAGCTCTTCAACGACTGCAGCCTCCTGGACGCCTCCCAGCTCTGCGACTACAGCAACGACTACAACAGCACCAAGGCCGGCAACCTGCCCAACCGGGCCGCCGGCAGCGGGGTCCGCACCGCCATGTGGAAGCTGGCCCTGGCCCTGCTGCTCAAGGCCTTCATCACCATCTTCACCTTCGGCATGAAGGTCGGTCGGAGGGAGGGCGGCACCGTCTCTCTCCTCCTCCTCCTCTTCCTCCTTTGTTTGTTTACTTCTCTGCTTACTCCTCTTCCAGGTGCCGTCGGGGCTCTTCATCCCCAGCATGGCGGTGGGGGCCATTGCGGGGCGGCTCCTGGGGGTCGGCGTGGAGCAGCTGGCCTACTTCCACCACGACTGGGCCATCTTCAAGGGCTGGTGCAGCCCCGGCGCCGACTGCATCACCCCCGGCCTCTACGCCATGGTTGGGGCGGCCGCCTGCCTGGGTCAGTAAACAAATAAGCACAGGGCTCTGGGTGCGCGCGGATGTGCCTTGGCTTGCACCTCAGGCCTGAAAGCCAGGGGCATGCCCGGATTACCCATAAGGCCAACGAGGCCATGGCCTACGGGCGCAAGCCGAGGGGGGGGGGAGGACGACGCAGATCACGAACCAAAAACAAAACAAAACTGGGTCCCGCTTTCCCCCTTTCTCATGCCCCTCCTCGCTCCTTCTCCCGGCAAAGTCTCTGTCCCCTCCGCCACTCACTCTCTCGCGCGTACGCTCTCCCTCTCTCTCTTGCACGCTCTCTTTCTCATGCTCTCTCTCGCTCTTTCTCACGCTCTCTCTCGCGCGTGCGCGCTCTCTCTCGCTCTTGCGTGCTCTCTCTCACGCTCCCTCTCTCTCGCGCTCTCTCACACGCACTCTCTCGCCCCCTTGCTCTCTCTCTCATGCTCTCTCTCGCTCTGTCACGCACTCTCTCTCGTGTGCGCTCTCTCTCTTGCGTGCTCTCTCATTCTCTTGCTCTCTCACGCTCTCTCTCTCTCTCGTGCGCTTTCTCTCTTGCGCACTCTCTCGCGTGCGCACGCTCTCTCTTGCGCGCGCTCTCTCTCTTTCTCACGCTCTCTCTCTCTCGCGCGCTCTCACATGCACTCTCTTGTTTGCTCTCTCTCTCTGTCTCTTGCGCTCTCTCGCCTCCTTCCTTGTCAGGGGGCGGGGCCGGGGCTGATGGCAAGGGGGGGTGCCATTCCCTCCCCCCCGCCCCCTCGCAGCGCTCTCCCCCGCCGTCCCCCGAGAGAGAGAGAGAGAGAGTCATCATGCCACACGTTGCAGTTTTGTTTGAATTTTTTTTTTTTGGCCCTTGACCTGGCGCCCCCCGAGGCCTGCGCTCATAGGCCATGGCTTAGTGTGGCCTTATGGGTAATCCGGGCCTGACGTGCGCACTCGTGTCTTTCAGGCGGCGTGACCCGCATGACGGTCTCCCTGGTGGTCATCATGTTCGAGCTGACGGGAGGCCTGGAGTACATCGTGCCCCTGATGGCCGCCGCCATGACCAGCAAGTGGGTGGCCGACGCCATCGGCCGGGAGGGCATCTACGACGCCCACATCCGCCTGAACGGCTACCCGTTCCTGGAAGCCAAGGAGGAGTTCTCCCACAAGACGCTGGCCATGGACGTCATGCGCCCCCGCCGCAGCGACCCGCCCCTGACCGTCCTCACCCAGGACAGCATGGCCGTGGAGGACGCCGAAGCCCTGGTGGCGGAGACCACCTACAGCGGGTACCCGGTGGTGGTCTCCCGGGAGTCCCAGCGCCTGGTGGGCTTCGTCCTCCGCAGGGACCTCATCATCTCCATCGGTGAGTCTTAGATGGGGGGGGGGGTGCTGTCACAGAAGGAGCCCCTGGTGGTGCAGCGGGTTAAACCGCTGAGCTTGCTGACCAAAAGGTCAGCGGTTTGAATCCGGGGAGCCAGGTGACCTCCTGCTGTTAGCCCCAAGTTTGCCCTTGCCTGGTTTAGATGCCCCGAGGTCCCCCCTTGGGTGCCCCTCCCTCCCCCTCTCTCTGGGGCCATGACTGTGGTCACTTCTCCCCCCCAGAGACCGCTCGGAAGAAGCAGGAGGGGATTGTGAGCAGCTCCCTCATTTACTTCACGGACCACTCCCCGCCGCTGCCCCCCAGCTCCCCCTCCAGCCTCAAGCTCCGCAGCATCCTGGACCTCAGCCCCTTCACCGTCACCGACCAGACGCCCATGGAGATCGTGGTGGACATCTTCCGGAAGCTGGGCCTGCGCCAGGTCCTGGTCACGCACAACGGGTGAGGAGCGAGGGGGGGAGGAGGCCCCTCTCCAGCCACGCTTGCCCTGCGGCCCCCAGCGACCCACCGCTCTGCTTGCCCCCCAGGGAAGTCTTCCTGGGCATCCCCAGGGATGGGGGGGGGGGCACACAGCAGGTGTATATATTTGCAAACAAGAGGGGCCTTGTAGGTTTGTTCTTAAATTGAATTTGTATGTCATTGAGAACAGGAATATATATATATATGGCTGGAGTTACACTAAAAATGGCCCTGTTTTAACTGACACACACACACATGCGCGCACACGTGCGCACACACACACATGTATATTTATAAGTTGGAAGAGGGACATTTTTAGTGTAACTAGCTACACACACAAAAGTGTGTGTGTATATGTGTGTGTGTGTGTCAGTTGGAACAGGGACATTTTTTAGTGTAACTCCAGCTACACACACACAGTGTGTGTGTATATATATGTGTGTGTGTGTCAGTTGGAACAGGGACATTTTTGAGTGTAACTCCAGCTACACACACACACGTGTGTGTGTGTGTATATGTATGTATGTATATATGTATGTATGTGTGTGTGCCACTCGGAACAGGGACATTTTTCATTGTAACTCCAGCTACACATACACACACAGAGACGTGTGTATATATGTGTGTGTATATATACAATATGTGTGTGTGTGTGTGTTAGTTGGAACAGAGACATTTTTGAGTGTAACTCCAGCTACACACACGTGTGTGTGTGTATGTATGTATGTATATATATGTGTGTGTGTGTCAGTTGGAACAGGGACATTTTTGAGTGTAACTCCAGCTACACACACGTGTGTGTGTATGTATATATGTATGTATATATGTGTGTGTGTGTGTGTCAGTTGGAATAGGGACATTTTTGAGTGTAACTCCAGCTACACACACACAAGTGTGTGTATATATGTATGTGTGTGTGCCAGTCGGAACAGGGACATTTTTCATTGTAACTCCAGCTACACACACACACGTGTGTGTATATATGTGTGTGTGTATGTGTGTGTGTATATATATATATATATATATATGTATGTGTGTGTCAGTCGGAACAGAGACATTTTTCATTGTAACTCCAGCTACACACACACACGTGTGTGTATATATATGTATGTATGTATATGTGTGTGTGTGTGTATATATATACAGTATATATATATATATATATATATATATATATATATATGTTTTTGTGTGTGTCAGTCGGAACAAGGACATTTTTAGTGTAACTCCTTTAAGGCCTTGCATGGTCTGGGGCCGGTGTACCGAAGGGACCGCCTACTCCCATATGTTCGTTCCCCAGAGATCTCTTTGATCTAAGGATCGTAATCCCCTCCAGATTCCCTCCTTGTGAACCATTCTCTTATCATCAACTAGGCAGAGAGCTTTCTTGGTGGCAGCACCGTGCCTGCGGAAGAGTCTGCCGCCTGAAGTTCGGGCAGCGAGCGAGCTACTGGCTTTCCGGAAAGCTTGGAAAACGGCATTTTTCCGACAGGCACTCAGCCTCTGGCCACTCTTGGCTAGCGCAGAATATTGTTGAAGTAGTTTATACTGCATTGGATTTATGTATCCACTAGCTTGGGGACCCGGCGGTGCCCGGGTTATTTGAGAAAGGCATTGTGTGCCAAGGTTGGTCCTTATCAGATGTTTACGTGACATGCAGTGGTCTCAGGAAGTTAGTGAAGGTACTGCAAATCCCATTGGCCATGGTCCATCCCCCTCCCAACAGCACCAGGATGTAGAGTGGGTCATGGAGACTCTGTGTGCCAAGTTTGGTCTTGATCAGTCAGTGGATGAGGGTAGCAGCGGTCTGGGGAAGTGATTGGAGGTACTTAAAGTCCCATCATCCATGGTCTGCCCTCCTTCAAACTGCACCAGGGTGTAGAGTGGGCATTGGGGGTTTTGTGTGCCAAGTTTGGTCTTGTTCTGTCATTGTTGGGAGCTGCAACGGGTTTTGGTCTGAAACTCCCACCGTGGCTTTTGCCTTCTCCCCCTCTGGCAGTTTAGAGTGTCGGAATGTTCGTGTTGGCTGGCCAATAGAGGCGTTATGCAAATACTCCCTCACTGGCAACCAATCATGTTGTCAGAATGTAGAGGCCGGGAGCCAATCAGAAAGCTGCCACATGCATACATACAAACATACATACAAACAAACGTACATACAAACATTCTCTTTTATTATATATATACAGATAGAGATGTTGTAACTCGTTACGTTTCTGAGGTAGTTCGATCTGCTGTGCAAACCGCCCTGAGCCAACTGGAAAGGACGGAATACAAATCGAAAGAATACATAAATAAATGAGGCCAGAAACCTTGGGAGCTGTAGTTCCGAGGGTGGGCCTCTTTCCTACCAAGGGCACCGAATGCCTTTTGTGCCGGGCGCTTCCTCCTGGGGGAAAGCAGGGAAGCCCTGGCAAGCGGCGGCTGGAAGTGCGCTCGACCTCCTGGACGGAGCATTAACCCCCCTCTCCCCCCCCCTCCCTCTAGGAAGCTGCTGGGCATCATCACCAAAAAGGACGTCTTGAAGCACATTGCACAAATGGCCAACCAGGACCCGGACTCCATCCTCTTCAACTGAGCCGGGCAGCCCAACGCCGGGCGGGCAGGTGGCCGGGCGGCCCCTCAAGCCAGGCTCGGACTCCAGAGACTCCCAATTTGGAGCGGCCTTGGCAGCAGCGCTTTCCCGTCCGGAGCGAACGATAATCATGGTTTTGGTTTTCTTTTTTCTAAAAGATAACGGATTGCACTATAGAACCTGCCGGAAATCAGCGTTCCCTTGAGCAGGAAACGGGAAGGACTTACGGTCTCATTCTGTGGAAGTCGGGTCCGGAAAGCAGGGCCCACGAAGGAGTAAAAGGAGCGGGAGACGCAGAGTAGTCGGTTCGTGTTGCTTTGCTGCCCGTTCCTCCGACGAAGGAGTAGTCGTGATGGGGGGGGGGGGCCTTGTCCCTCTGCGGTCCTTCCTTTCTGCTGAAGCCGGTCCTCTTGCAACATGCGCATCCGTCCCTCACATCACCTTTGGGTGGTTGTTGTTTTTGTTATGGTTTAGAGCAGGGGTGCCCACACTTTCTCAGCATGGGAGCTACTTTTATAACAACCAAGTCGCAAAGATCTATCTGGCGCACACACACTCCTACCGCCGCGCACACTCCCGACATGACCTTCCGCCTGCGCGGGGCTTCTTCCACCAATGAGGCATTAGTGGTCGGGCCCTGGCGCTTGTCTCTTGACATGGTGCGCAGGCCCTGATTAAGCCTTTTTGGCGCCCTAGGCCAAAGGCCCCGCCCCACCCCTGCCCGTGGCTCCGCCCCCGCCCCATGGCTCCGCCTCTTTCTCCTTGCTGGCCCCTCCTTCCTTCCTTGAGTGAAGCATGCATGCTGCATGCATGGCAGTGGCCCCGAGGGTGGGGCTTCCCTCCGCCGCCTCCTCCTCCTGCATCCGGAAAACGGCCGTGGGAAGGGGAGGAGGAAGGGAAGCCGCGCCCCGAGGCCGCTGGCAGGCATGCGCGTCAGCGGCCAGAGGCTCTCCTCTGCCCCTGCCTGTGGCTCCGCCCCCGCCCCATGGCTCCGCCTCTTCCTCCTTGCTCGCCCCTTCCTTCCTTGAGTGAAGCATGCATGCGCGGCAGCGCCCCCGAGTGAGTGAAGCATGCATGCTGCATGCATGGCAGTGGCCCCGAGGGCGGGGCTTCCCTCTGCCGCCGCCTCCTCCTCCTCCCACATCTGGAAAACGGCCGCGGGAAGAGGAGGAAGGGAAGCCACGCCCGGGGCCGCTGGCGGGCATGCGCGTCAGCGGCCAGAGGCCCTGTGACGCGGCTTCCCTCCACTCCTCGCTCTCCCCTCCTTCCTTCCTTGAGTGAAGGAAGGAAGGAGGGGTGACGCGTCAGAGGTCCGGCTGTGACGCGTCGCCCCTCCACACCGCCTCTTGCTCCTCGCTCGCCCCTCCTTCCTTCCTTGAGTGAAGGAAGGAAGGAGGGGCGAGCGAGGAGCAAGAGGCTGAACGGGCCTATGGCGCTCCATGTGCTGGCGCAGAAACGCCCGAAAAATCGACCTTTTTTTAAAAAAAAAAAATTTATGTATTAGGCTTCCAGGCCGCCACTCCCGGGAGGCTCGGGGCGTCTCACAACAGACAAGGTACAATAAAAACATATTAAAACACGTTAAAACACACCGAAGCACAACACATGGTCTAAAACATCAAGATTAAAATGCAGCATGATGTGCAGGGTGTAGAGCACAACAAGTGCAGAACACAACAAGAACAGCGGGCTGTGCCTCAGCGGAACCCATGGGCCAAAGGCCTGCTGGAAGGGGTACGCCTGGCATGCCCGCCTGAAGGGCAAGAGGTGCTGGGTAGCACACGTTTCCGCTGGGAGGGCGTTCCACAATGTGGGAGCGATCACAGAGAACGCCTTCCTGCGGGTTGCCGTGAGCTTAGCTGACTTCACCGAAGGGATAACCAACAGGTTGGTATTAATTTGGGGGGTCCGGATCTGCTGCCTCCCCATGGCTGCCACCCTTATGGGTAATCCGGGTGTGGTGACGTGACCACCCATTAGTTGCTCCTGGGGGGGGGGGGCAATAGCAAGGCGAAGGCGCGCACAGGGATAGGATGTGAGGCTGCGGGAGGGAGCGAGTGTGTGTGTGAGTGAGAGAGAAAGCCTCACCGGAGGATGGTCCCCGCGGGGGGGCTGCAGCTGACGAGCGCGCCCTCGACGCCGGTGAGTGAAGCCTGGACGGGAACCCAGTGCCCCCGAGGGCTGGCCGAGGCAAGAGAGAGACAGGGCGGAGCGCGAGGCTTCACTCACCAGCGTCGAGGGTGCACTCGTCAGCTGCAGCCCCACCGTGGGGACCATCCTCCTCCATATTTGTGTATGTATGTGTGTGTGCGTGTGTATGGATGGATAGATGGCTGGAGTTACACTCAAAAATGTCCCTGTTACGACATACACACACACACACACACACTCCCTCCCGCAGCCTCGCATCCTATCCCTGCACGTCTTCGTCTTGCTCCCGCCCCCCGAGGAGCAACCAATGGGCAGTCACGTCACCACACCGTGTCAAGAGACAAGCGCCAGGGCCCGCCCACTACAGCTTCGTTAGTGGAAGAAGCCCCTCGCGGGCGGAAGGCGGCGGCAGGAGTGCGGGCACGACGTTGGATGTGCACACGCAGTGTGTGCACGCGCAGGGCAGGAGCGCCCCATCCGGCTGAGATCTACCTTATATGGATTCGGTATCGACTGGTCGATCCCGATCGACTTCCTGGGCAGCCCTGGTTTATAGAGATACTCTAGATCAGGGCTGCCCAACTGGCGGCCCGGGGGCCGTACACGGCCCCCGACCCCCTTCCCTATGGGCCCCTAACCCCCTGCAAGGCATCCGGGTTTGTTTTTAAAAAAAAATTCCAAAAAAAAATTCCAAAAAAAAAATTCCAAAAAATTTCGATCTCCGCGGGGGGGGCCGGCAAGTGAGGAGGAGGCGGAGGGAAGCCACGTCAGATGCCCTAGGGGCGGGACTTCCCCCCGCCTATTCCTCGCTCGCGGGCTTGCGGGCCGGGGGATCGGCGAGCCGCCCTCCGCCGTGACCCTAGCTCTTGCAGCGGCCACGCCTGAAGGAAGGTAAGCCCGGAGCTTACCTTCCTTCAGGCGCGGCCACTGCAAGAGCCAGGACATGGCGGAGGCGGCTCGCCGATCCTGCCCTGGCGCGCATGCCCGGCATCTTGCGTGACCTGCCCCTTTTCGGCGGGGCACGCCTGACGTCACCCCGCCAAAAAGGGGTGGGCCGCGCAGGACTCTGGGCATGCGCGCCAGGGCGGGAGCAGCCCCGCCCCTACGAGCAGCCACGCCCCTGCTGTGGCTACTCCCCGCGAGCAGCCATGCCCTCCGCTCCGGCCCCCAAGGTAATCCGCCACCTGCATTCCGGCCCTTGGGCCCAAGAAGTTGGACAGCCCTGCTCTAGATCTCTCTAAAATGACCGTTCTCCGCTGCTAGAAAACGAGTGGAGAGAATCCTAGAAGGGTTGGAAGAGACCTGCTGGTGGGCCACCGTCCAGCCCAACCCCATTCTGCCAAGAAGCAGGAAAATCGCCTCCAAAGCACCCCCGGCAGATGGCCAACCAGCCTCTGCTTCAAAGCCTCCAAAAAGAAGCTTCCATCACACTCTCTCCGGGGCAGAGAGTTCCACTGCTGAACACAGCTCTCTCACACAGTTAGGAAGTACTTCCACATGTTCAGGTGGAATACCTCAGGATGGCAGGCATCCTTACAAGTTGTGAGGTCTGTTAGAAAATAGGCAACTATATATATATATATATATACACACACACACACACACACACAAATGCTCTGTCCGTAATGAGGCTGAAGTAAACAAAAGAACGACTGAACGGAATCACAACAAATTTGGCAGCAAAACCTCTCACAACACAAGGTTTGACCAACAAAGATAAAAAAAACGCTAAAAAATAAAAGGGGGAAAGGAATAGGTAGGTACCTCTCGTCCATAAGTCTAGACATCTACCTCTAAAATTCTTACTCTAGGCCACAGCAATGCATAGCTGGGCACAGCTAGTGTGTGTGTGTGTGTGTGTGTGTGTGTGTGTGTGTGTGTGTGTATATATATATATATATATATATATATACACACACACACACACACACATACTAGCTTGGGAACCCGGCTGTGCCCAGGTTATTTGAGGAAGGCCTTGTGTGCCAAGGTTAGTTCCTATTAGATGTTTACGTGGCTTGCAGTGGTCTCAGGAACTTGGTGAAGGTACTGCAAGTCCCATTGGCCATGGTCCACGCCCCTCCAAGCAGCACCAGGGTGTTGAGTGGGTCATGGGGGCTCTGTGTCGCATTTCGTCTTGATCATTCTGTGGATGAGGGTTGCAGCGGTCTCAGAAGGTGAGTGAAGGTATTTCAAGTCCCATCACCTGTGGTCCATCCTTGAAACAGCACCAGGGTGTAGAGTGGGTCAAGGGAGCTCTGTGTGCTAATTTTGGTCTGTATTGGTCATTGGGTGAGGGTCGCGTTGTGAAGTGGGCCATTGGGCCCCTGTGTGCCAAGTTTGGTCCTGATCCGTCACTGCTGTGGGCCGCAGTGTCTGACTGCCTGAGGCCTTTCCTTTTCCCTCTGAGTCACCTTAGAATGTCGGAATGTGGATGGCCAATCGGAGTCTTTTATGCAAATACCATTTCAGTGGCAACCAATCCCCTCTGCCTGTGGCCGTGGAATGTTGGAGTTCTGAGGCTGGCCAATCAGAGTCCTTTATGCAAATATTTCCTTAGTGGCAACCTATTCCTTGTCACATATTCCTTGGCACCTCCGCACCTCCCAGAAAATTGAACATTCCATTTCCAACCGAAAAAACCTGTCATTTGGCCAACTCAAGCATTCAGTTGCATTCTGTTTTGCTGGCCAATCAGAGTCCTTTATGCAAATTGACTCTCAGTGGCAACCAATTCCCTCTGTCTGGTGCCTTACAGAGTTGGAGTTCTGAGGTTGGCCAATCAGAGTCCTTTATGCAAATAATCCCAGAGTGGCAGCCAATCAAAAAGCTGGCACATATTCCTCCGCACCTCCCGCCGTCCGCAAACACTGACTTTTATTATATACATAGAAAGATAGATAGATAGAAGATGGGTAGATTTATTTCTGGTATGTGTACCCCACCACTCCTCCACCCCCGAAGGGGGACTCAGGACGGCTAACCTTCGCCACGGTATGGGGCCGCTACACCACAAATACAAGAATATAATCAAAATACAACAATATATTCAAAGTCACATACAAAAACATTAAAACCCATTGCATAGTCATTAAAAACAATAGTTAAAACCATAAGACAAAGCAACTTGATTAGCGCTGAATGGCCTTGCAGCTCCAAAGCCTGGGTGACTGCTGGCTGGGAGGGGGGTAATCAGCCAGGCTTTGAAGCTGCAAGTTCGTTCGATGCTCATCGAGAGGGCTGATGGCAACATTCACGCCTGTCCCAAGCGGGCAAGCGTTCTTCCTCCCACCCTGGACATTATTCCACAGGTACGTACACCCCACTTGCCTAGTTTCCAAGGGGCCTCACAACGCGGGCGAAACAATTCAACAGGAAATAACAGTTTCAAACCAGGAACAGATACCCCCCCCCCCCAATTTTGTTACGTAGTGCAATTCCCAGGATTCCACAGGACTGAGCCAAAGCTGTGAAAGTGGGGCCCACATGCACCCATTACACAACATAGGCTTGCGTCATGGACAAAGGGGTGGAAGCCGTGCGTTCTGCAGTGTTTCTCAACCTGGGGGTCTTGGGGCGGGGGTCGCCAAAGACCATCAGAAAACACAGTCTTTTCTGTTGGTCATAGGAAGCTTGGCCCAATTCTATCACTGGTGGGGTTCAGAATGGTCTTTGGTTGTAGGTGAACTATAAATCCCAGCAACTACAACTCCCAAATGTCAAGTCCTTATTTCCCCCAAACTCCACCCGTGTTCACATTTGGGCACGTTGAGTATCCATGCAAAGTTCGGTCCAGATCCATCATGGCTTGAGTCCACAGGGGGTCCCTGGATGTCGGTGAACTACAACTCCCAAACTCAAGGTCAATGCCCACCAAACCCTTCCAGTATTTTCTGTTCTGTGCGCCAAGTTTGGTTCAATTCCATTATTGGTGGAGTTCAGAATACTCTTCTGATTGGAGGTGAACTACAAATCCCAGCAACTATAACTCCCAAATGACAAAACCAATTTCCCCCGGTATTCAAATTTGGGCGTATCCGGTATTTACATTAAGATTCATGACAGGAAGAAAAGTACAGTTAAGCCTCACTTTCCCTGGCGGCCCCTATTGACCAGGGAGCCGCTGCCCCTTCCTCCTCTTTGGATCCCCTCCGGACCCCCCAAAGCCCCAAAGAGGAAGAAGGTGAAGGGGGCCGCCCCCTGCGCTTCCATGTCACGGCAGCCCAGGCGGTGTCACTCGAGGCGATGTCAAACCTGAAAGGCCAGTCGGAGTTGCCCACAGCCGAAGGCAGGGAAAGGGCCGCTTTCCCCCTCCGCCCTGGTGCCTTCGGGCTGCGCAAAGAGGCGCCCCACTGACCGACATTTCTGGCCACGGCAACCTGCCATTCTTGTCTCACCAGCGCACACCTGAGCACAACACAACCGTACGGGAGGGAGGGAGGCCCTTTTGCAGGAACTGGCTTTTGGTTTCCCCTCTCAATGCCGTCATCGGAATTCCTGGCTTAGCAGAAGAGGTTATGTCTAGGGCACATAATAACAAACATGGAAGAAAGAGAAGAAAGGGGAGAGAAAAGAGTAAGAAAGGGAGGAAAAGGAGGAAGAGAGAAAAGAGGAAGAAAGAAGGGGGAAAGGAGGAAGACAGAAAAGGGAGAGAAAAGAGGAAGAAAGGGAGGAAAAAGAAGAAAAAGGGAGAGAAAAGAGGAAGAAGAAAGGGAGGAAAAGGAGGAAGAAAAAGAAAAGGGAGAGAAAAGAGAAAGAGAAGAAAGAGAGGAAAAAGAAAAGGGAGAGAAAGGAGGAAGAAAGAGGAAGAAAGGGAGGAAAAAGAAGAAAAAGGGAGAGAAAAGAGGAAGAAGAAGAAAGGGAGGAAAAGGAGGAAGAAAAAAGGGAGAGAAAAGAGGAAGGAAGAAAGGAAAAAGAAGAAAAAGAAAAGGGAGAGAAAGGAGGAAGAAAGAAAAGGGGGAAAGGAGGAAGGAAGAAAAGAGAGAAAAGAGGAAGAAAGGGAGGAAAAAGAAGAAAAAGGGAGAGAAAAGAGGAAGAAGGAAGAAAGGGGGGAAGGAGGAAGAAAAAGAAAAGGGAGAAAAAAGAGAAAGAGAAGAAAGGGAGGAAAAAGAAGAAGAAAAAGAAAAGGGAGAGAAAGGAGGAAGAAAGAGAAGGGGAAAGGAGGAAGAAAAAGAAAAGGGAGAGAAAACAGGAAGGAAGAAGAAAGGGAGGAAGAAGAAGAAAAAGGGAGAGAAAAGGAAGAAAGAAGAAAGGGAGAAAAAAGAAGAAAAAGAAAAGGGAGAGAAAAGAGAAAGAGAAGAAGGGAAGGAAGAAGAAAAAGAAAAGGGAGAGAAAAGAGGAAGAAAGAGAAGAGGAAGGAAGAGAAGAGGAAGGAGGAAAGGCTTAGCTTTTGTTTCCTCCTGCCTCCTCATATTCCCGGCTCTTGCCTGCCTTTCTCTTAACTGGTTTTGGTGAGGCCGAGCCTCCTTCTCGCAGGCAAAGGATGGACGGACACGAGGCCGGACCAGGCTGAGCCTCCTCCGGCAGAAGGGAATAGTTCACTGCAGGTCCCGACCCACTGACCAGGCGGAAGGTGCTCCCTTCTTCTTCCACGCTCATCTCAAGGGGCCTGGAAGTCTAGTCCTCGGGGTCCCAATTCCGGAAGGAGCCACCATGGCGACCGCTCACCCAAGGAGGAAGCGGAATCCCAGGGCTCCCCGCGCAACGGCCCCAGTGGGCTGGAGGGTCTCCCGCAGCGTCCAAGCAGGTCCGTCCAGCGCAAGGGCAACATCACCGAAAGGCAAAAGTGGCGCCAGCGTCCGAAGGGTCCCCCAAGTGGGAAAAGGCCTCGCCGGCCTCACCCGTCCAAGCGGAAGGCCCCAAAATAGCTGCCGGCTTCGTCGCCGTCGTTGATGTCCAGGGTGGAGACGGAGACGAAGAGCCTGTCGCCGGCCCGGAGGTCGAAGAGGCCGCCCTGGTAGAGGGCATGGAGGCCGTAGGTGGCGTCCTTGGCCCAGCACTTGGTGCCCACCCCCTTCAGCAGCAGCGCATTCTGCCCGGAGCCGCCCTGCAGGTGGACGCACTGCACCAGCTGCCGGCCCAAGGCCGCCTGCGCCCTGGAGCCCTCCGTCGGGTAGCGGAAGTAGACCTGCGCGTAGACGTAGTACTTGCCCGGGTGGCGGATGGACAGCTGACCGCCCCGGTAGCTGACGTTCTGCAGGTGGGCGTGCATGGTCTGGTCGGCCCAGTGGACAATGGGGTGCCGGCAGGACTGCGGGAGCTCCCCAAACTTCGCCAGAGCCTCTGCACCGGGGGGCGGGGGCGGAGAGAAAGAGAGAAAGGGATTTGGTCAGGGGTTCGCAACCTTCCTCATGCCGCCAGACCTTCATACCCTCCCTCATCACGTGGTGACCCCCAACCATCGGCGGATCCCTTCGCCTTCCCGCTCCCACCAGCTCCTTCTCTCCTTGCGGGGACCTCCTTCCTCTCGCCTACCTGGCTGGACGGGGCTCAGCCGCCGGAGTGTGAGGTGCGCGGAAGGCCTTCCTCCGGACGGTTGGCTGGTCAGCGGCCGGTCGGAGGAGAGCTTCTCCATGGCGCCTGCAAACAGAAGGGAAGGTCAGCCTCACAGTAGCCTATCTTAGTGTGACAAGAGCATGGGCATGGCCAAGCCTGACTTCCCAAGGTATGGGTGTGTGCAACTGGCGCACAAAGGTTAGTTGTGCGAAAGCTTCCCTTTGGGACCACCGTCTCATTGCTGCCCACTCTGTAGGATGGGGGTTGAATGAAAAGTAATGCCTCCACCTTCGCAACTCCTCAACGGATGGCAGTACTGGTCTGCGGCGGGTACTGGCTTGTTCGGTACTCTCCTCTACGGTTCCATTTTGGCGAGAAGGCTTAGCATTGAACGGTTGTGTTGTTACAGTCAGGCCCGGATTAACCCCTTTTGGCGCCTTAGGCCACATTTTGGAATTATGCCCCCAAACCAACCTCTATCGCAACCCCCTCCAACATTCCTTCTTTCCGCCTGCCTCTCCTCTCTCACCGAGGGGCAGGATGCCTCCCAGCTGGTGCACGCGGGCCCGGCTCCCGCCTTCGGTGCAGCAGTTGCCCAGGATGCTGAGGGCGAGGTTGAGGGTGCGGCGGGGCCTGGGAGCGCCAGTGCGAAGTGTGGAACCCTGCGCAGACGGCCAGTCAATGCGACTTAAGTAATATGCACATCATTGAATTCTTGACCGCAGAAGGTGTCACCCCAAAGGAGATCCACCAGAGAATGCAAGCTGTTTATGGGGATTGTGTTGATGTGCATACTGTGCGTCGTTGGGCGAGTAAGTTTAAAGATGCTGAGGTGGGAACATCCAGCTTGCATGACAAACAAAGAGCTGGACGTCCTGTGACAGCAACCACTGAGTTCCACAAGCAAAAGGTTGACAGGTTGATTCAGGACGATCGTGGTATCACTCGGAGAGAAATTTCAAGCATAATGGGCATTTCACAAGAACGTGCGGGTCACATTCTTGCTTTGCTTGGCTATCGGAAGATCTGTGCACGATGGGGACCCAGGATGCCGACGCCTGAAATGAAAGCGCACCACAGCGGGACTTCAGAGACTGGATCTCACCACCATACGGCATCCTCCATTCAGTCCAGATTCAGCACCGCCTGACATCCATCTGTTCCCGATTTTTTAAAAAAATTATTATTAGAGTTGTACACCGCCACTCCCAGAGGCTCGGGGCGGTTTACAACACAATGTGTCAAAGCACAGAGAGATAAAAATACAATAAAACAGTAAAAGTCCAACAAAACACAATAGAACACAGGCGGGAATCACGGGCGTTCAAAAGCCTGCCTACATGGGTGTGTCTTGCATGCTCTGTCGCAGAGCTCGTGTCTCTGGAGGCAGCGCGTTCCACAATGTTGGGGCGATGATGTCAGATGAAAGGATTTCACACTGTGGATGTTTAGAAGATTCAAGTCTTCTGAGCGTAGTGATCTCGGGGGGTTATATGGAATCAGGCGATCCCGTAAGTACACCGGCCCCAGACCATGCAAGGCCTTGAAAGTAAGAACTAACGCCTTGAAGGTGATCCGGTATTCAATTGGAAGCCAGTGCAGATCCTGCAGGATTGGAGTTATGCGGCACGTCGCGGGCTCCCCGCGAGTAGCCGGGCTGCAGCATTTTGCACTAGCTTAAGTTTCCAGATCACGGTCAAGGGTAGGCCAATGTAGAGCGCGTTACAGTAGTCAAGTCTCGAGGTGACCGTGGCTTGGATTACCTGGAGGCAGTGCGTTCCACAATGTTGGGGCGATGATGGAGAAGGCTCGTCGCCTAGTTGATGTCAGAGGAAAGGATTAGATCGTTCCGGGACAGATAGGGGGCCAAACGCTTCGCCTGTCGCAGATGGAAGAACGCGATTCTGCTGACAGTGGAGATTTGGGTCTCCATTGACAGCAGAGGGTCCAAATGGACACCCATAATGAAAGACGATCTGTGAGGACATCGTTTTGCTTCTAAGTAAGACGTTGAGAGAACGGTGAGTGTCAACACTCGTGGAAACAGAGTGTCGACACTATCGCTTTGCTTGGCTCTCGGAAGATCTGTGCACGATGGGGACCCAGGAAGCTGATGCCTGGAATGAAAGCGCACCACAGACTTCTTCCGTGACGGCTTCGTTGGCAGAAATGTATCCAATTGTCTTGTGATTATGTGGGAAAGTGAAGAGTGGTCGTTCAAGAGCACGTCCTAAGGATTATTTCTGCGTTTGATTTATTAAAATACTCCCATCCAAACCCAAGTTACGAAGGTGGAGGCATTACTTTTCATTCGGAATCATAGCACTCAAAGGGTCACGCAAAGGTCATCTGAGACGGCATCCTTCTGGGATGCCTCGCAGGAATGGGCCTCGGAGGTACTGCTTTGCAATGGCTCCGGCCCTTCCTCGAGGGTCGCTCCAAGAAGGTGTTGCTAGGGGACTCCTGCGCGACCCCACGGCCATTGTACTGTGGCGAGACTTCACTGCGTCGCCAATGAAGATGCCTGACGCCCATCTCTCTCCAACCCAAGACGGTGGGGTGTGCTCGTGCTGCCCCATTCCTGCCCCAGACTCACCTGCCTGAGGAGCGCTCTTCTGGATCACGTCCTCCGTCACCTGAAACAGGAGTTTTTTGGGGGGGGAGAAGCAATGAATACAGAGTGTGAGGACCTTAATATATCTATTGTACCCCCTTCTTTGCTCCCCCCCCCCCCCGGCAAGGGTCCCGGTTACAATAGGCCAGGGGTGCCCACACTTTTTCAGCATGCGAGCTACTTATAATAAAACCAAGTCAGAAAGATCTACCTACCTCCTCAAGGCTGGAGAGGGGAGGGGGCGGGGCTTGGCACGGCCTGGCTCCGCCCCCTAGAGCTGAAGCCAGAGGGGGCAGGGCCAGGCTGAGCCAAGCCCCGACCCCTCTGGCTTTGGAGCTCCCAGCAGCTTCTCCAGGCTTGAAGACGGCAATGCCAAGCCAGTGGTGACATAGCTAGCACAAGGCTGGCTTGGCACTGCCACCCTCAATCCTGGAGAAGCTGCTGGTAGAGCGGAAGTCAGAGGCGGAGCCAGGCTGCACCAAGCCCCGCCCTCTCTCCTCTGGCTTTGGAGCTCCCAGCAGCTTCTCCAGGCTTGAGGATGGCAGTGCCAAGATAGCCTTGTGCTAGCTGTGCCACCACTGGCTTGGCATTGCCACCCTCAAGCCTGGAAAAGCTGCTGGTAGAGCTGAAGCCAGAGGGGGCGGAGCCAGGCTGCGCCAAGCCCCGCCCCCTCCCCTCTGGCTTTGGAGCTCCCAGCAGCTTCTCCAGGCTTGAGGATGGCAGTGCCAAGCCAGTGGTGACATAGCTAGCACAAGGCTGGCTTGGCACTGCCCTCCTCAAGCCTGGAGAAGCTGCTGGTAGAGCGGAAGTCAGAGGGGGCGGAGCCAGGCTGCACCAAGCCCCGCCCCTCCCCAGCTTCGGCACTCCCAGCAGCTTGAGGATGTCAGTGCCAAGCCAGTGGTGACATAGCTAGCACAAGGCTGGCTTGGCCCTGCCCTCCTCAAGCCTGGAGAAGCTGCTGGTAGAGCGGAAGTCAGAGGGAGGAGCCAGGCTGCACCAAGCCCCGCCTCCCAGCTTCAGCACTCTCAGGCTTGAGGATGTCAGTGCCAAGCCAGTGGTGACATAGCTAGCACAAGGCTGGCTTGGCCCTGCCCTCCTCAAGCCTGGAGAAGCTGCTGAGAGTGCCGAAGCCGGGGAGGGGGCGGGGCTTGCACGGCCAGGCTCCGCCCCCTCTGAGAAGCACCCCATCTGGCTGAGATCGACCTCCTTTGGTCCCGGGATCGACTGGTCGATCGCGATCGACTTCCTGGGCAGCCCTGCAATAGGCAATGGAGGTGCTACGCAGCTTTAGGAAATGCGTTTGCCCAAAGGCGATCCTGCCTCTGCTGAAACCAGGAAGAGCTTGGAGGGCGGAAACGGGGACCCGGGAAGAGGAAGCCCGCCTGCATTTGGGGCCAACTGGGTTTTTGCTCTGAAAGCTTCAGTCCCAGATCTGTGGCACAGAGCACCGTGATGTGGGTCCCCTTGGTGCTGGTGCCTCCTCTCCACGGATGAGCCAATGACCTACCTACTAGGGTTGGCTAGTTTCGTTCGGAAAAGCCAGAAAGTCGTAACTTCTGACTTTTGCCTTCCGAAGCCATTGAAAAACTTTTGATTTGTGTGTGTGAAAATCGGGATTGACTTTAGAACCGAACTACCAGCGCCCCCAACATCCGAAACGAGTTTTGAACCATTGTTTTGGATCACCCAAGCCTACTCCCGGCATGGCCCTTGCCTCCTCTCTTAGTGGACCTTGAGTTGACTCCTTATCCCTGGTCCCACGCCCATTGGCTTCTCCCGTGACCAAGGGGAAAGGGCCAAGGAGGTCCCTGGGTGGGGGCCCGCCCCTCTCCCGCAAAGCCCAAGGCTCCTCACCCCGGTGACGTAATCCCGGATGCTGCTGGCCATCTTGAGGCAGGACCGGTTGCCCACCAGCTCCTCCCAGTTGGAGAGGTCCTGCAGCCGGTTGAGCAGCACCAGGCACCGCAGCTCCTCCGACGCGCCCTGGGCCTCGGCCTTGAGCTGCGTAAACGCAGAAGGGAGAAGAAGGGGGCGTTAGGGAGCTTGCAAGCCATGCCTCTTGAGGGGCGCCAGAGATGGCCGTGAAGGGGCAGGGCCCTTTCCCAAACCTCAGTCCTTTATGCAAATAATCCCACAGTGGCAACCAATCGAAATGCTGGCACACATTCTTCCGCACCTCCCGACCTCCGCAAACACTGACTTTTATTATATACATAGATAGATAGATAGATAGATAGATAGATAGATAGATAGATAGATAGATGAAATCAGGGAATGGTTAGAGAAGGCCCTTCCCGCTCTCCCCCTTGCAAAAGCTCCAAGATTCCCGAGTGCAAATTCCACTCCAAGCCGTTCCCAGTGGGCATGGAGGAATCTAACACTCTGTGGGACTTTGCAAGGGGTTGTGCAATCCCACCCCTGACCTGAGTCAAGAGGATGGCAAGCGTTGGGTCTGTTGTCTCTTGTTTAGTGCGTGCTTCAAGCAGCCCAAGCCAAATCCCGGCCGGGTTGGGACGTCTGTCCGCCACTGACCCCTTTCCCCAGGCACGGACACAGCTGCGCAAGGCCGGCCGGCTGCCCAGCCTCCCTCCCAAAGGCCACCAAAGGCGGAGGAGCGGGTCCACCTCCATCCCTTCCTGAGAGGCCGCCAAAGGCCTCCAAGGCTGACTCACAGCTCCAACCAGATGGGCATTCGGACTGTTGTTGCTTTTCAGCGGTCAGTCACCAAGGAAGTGGGTCAGCAGTTGGGGAACGGGTGCAACACACCAAACAACACACGCACACAGCTGCAGGGGACACGCCAAGGTCAGACATGCACTGGCCGGCTACTCTCCTAAGATGCCCACTCAGCATATTGTCTGCAAAGCCAAGGCAGCCTCCCAGCCCACCTTCCACAAGCACAGTGGTTCTCAGCCTTCCCAATGCCGCGACCCCTTCATACCGTTCCTCATGGGGTGGTGACCCCCAACCAGAACATTATTTCCATTGCTACTTCCTAACTATAGTTTTGCTACTGTTATGAATCGTCATGTCAATACCTGAAATGCAGGATGTATTTACATTCCCAATATGCCCAAATTTGAATACTGATGGGCTTGGCCGGGGGAGAGAAAGATTGGTTTTGTCATTTGGGAGTTGTAGTTGCTGGGATTTAGAGTTAACCTACAATCACAGAGCATTCCGAGCTCTACTTGGCACACACAACTCCCATGGCCAACAGAAAATACCAGAAGGGGTTGGTGGGCATTGACCTTGAGTTTGGGAGCTGTAGTTCACCTACACTAAAAGCACTGTGGACTCAAACAGTGATGGATCTGGACCAAACTTGACACGGATCCTCAATATGCCCAAACGTGAACACTGGTGGAGTTTGGGGAAAAATGGACCTTGACATTTGGGAGTTGTAGTTGCTGGGATTAATAGTTCACCTACAATCAAAGTGCATTCTGAACCCCGCCAATGGTAGAATGGGGCCAAACTTCCCATACAAAGATTCCCATGACCAGGGGCGGATCTTAATGGAGGCAAATTAAGCGGCCGCCTCAGGGTGTCACGTGGGCTACGGGCACATCCGGCCATTGCTGTGGGCCGGCATGCGGGTGCGACTCCAGGTGGATGGTGATGCAAAACACACTCCACAAGGCCGAAAAAGAGGACGTTTTGCAGCCGGGGCGGAGCCTCCCGCCTCCAGCTGCAGAACGGCCTCCTTTTTGGCCTCCTGGAGTGCGTTTTGCATCACCAACCACTTGGTGTCACGCATGCGCTGAACTAGCTGCCCCTGCGCATGCGCACACCAGTGAGCATGTGCGAAGCTGGCCCTGTGCATGTGCAGAACTAGCTGACCTGCGCCTGTGCACACCGGTGCACCACCGGCGCGTGTGCGCATGGAGAGTGAGGGGGTGCCAAAAGGTTTGCATATCATTTGAAATTACCTTCGTCTGGCTCTGCCCATGAACAACAGAAAATACTGTTTTCTGATGGTCTTTGGCGACTCCTCTGACACCCCCCTCACAAATCCCTTAGGGGTCCCAACCCACAGGTTGAGAAATGCTGCCTGAAGGCCAACCAGCCCAACTCCCTTGACCAGAGCAAGGAAACATAATCCAAGCCCTCCTGACCAAGCGCCATCCAACCATAGAGAGAGAGAGAGAGAGATGATTCGCGACCCCCAGGTTGAGAAACCCTGCCCTAGCAAAACAGCACCCCCCCCCCCATTGGCATTTGGGGGAAGAGACTCTCAGCGCGTGGGCCGCCCCACTCCTCTCCCTTGCAGCTGAGGGTGTGCAAAGTGCCTTCTGGAAGACAAGACCAGAGCTCTGCCTCTTGGTTTTGGTTTCCCAGGGCTGCCGAAACCCCTGGATTGTTTTCCCCTCCAACCCAAGCACCAGGCCAAGCCCTCCCCCCCCCCATTCTGTGCCCTCAAACGACCTCCAGCGTTATCATCTCCCTGAGGAGGCTCTCTCTCCCCCATCCTGACCTCCAGCCAAGGAAAGACGTAAACAAACTGTGCTGCCTTCCCCCTTCTGCCAAAATGGGGGCCGGGGGGGGGGGGGAATGTTCCTGAAGCCACGGGAGGCCTTCCTTCGCCTCTCCGACCCACCCCGGTCCTTCTCCTGGTGCAGACAGAGCTCTCCGTACATTGGCGCTCGCGTGCCACTCTAGGCCTTTGGAGTTGGGACTTGTTTGTCACCATGACACGGACTTTGTCTTTTTGTCTTCTGGCCAAGATGGCTCTCTCTGCCTTTGAAAACAACACACAGATACACACACACATATCGAGACCAGCATCCTGCTAGCGACATGCACAAGTCTAAAGCAGACCTTGTGGCTGGGAGAGAGTGCAAGGTGCCAGGCCCGTGTTTGGGGCTGCCCCATGGCCGGGGACAAAGTGCCCGCTTCTCCTGCCGAGATCCGCTCTCTGCCCCGCTGGGGGTTGTTGTCATTATTGTTGTCAAGTATTGTATTGATTGTGGTCCTACTTTTCTCCTAAGCGGGTTGGGTTGCGGTGAGTTTTCTGAGTTTTGCCTGTCCATGTTCCCGAAGCATTCTCTCCTGACGTTTCGCCCAATTCTATGGCAGGCATCCTCAGAGGTTGAGTGTCATGATCTCTAGCTCATGCCATACACCTGACACAAACCACATGGCCATGGGACGTTGGGCCAAAAGGAAATGCGGGGCAAATGGACCAGCCATAAAACTCAATGGCTCAAAGGCGAGGGGAGGGCCTGGCTGTGATATGGTAAAGGCACCAGGCTTCCGGAATGAGTGATTGATGGCTTTGTAGTTAGCACTATATAGTACAGTGTTTCCCAACCAGTGTGACGTGGCACACTTGTGTGCCGTGAGCAATCATCAGGTGTGCCGTGGGAAATAGGAACCTCCAATACCCTTTCTTCCCCCTCCTGCTCTCTGGGTGTAGGTGAACTACAACTTCCAAACTCAAGGTCAATTCCGAAGCAAACCCTTTCTGTACTTTCTGTTGATCATGAGAGTTCAATATGCCAAGTTTGGTTCAATTCCATTGTTGCAAGAGTTCAGGATGCTCTTTGATTGTGTGTTAACTATAAATCCCAGATACTGTAACTCCCAAATGTCAAGGTCTATTTTCCCCAAACGCCATCTGTGTTCACATTTGGGCATATTGAATATTCATGCCAAGTTTGGTCCTGATCCAACATTGTTTGAGTCCACAGTGCACTCTGGATATAGGTGAACTACAACTCCAAAACCCAAGGTCAATGCCCACCAAACTCTTACAGCATTTTCTCTTGGTTATGGGAGTTCTGTGTGGGAAGTTTGTGTCTTTCTGCCATTCCTGCCAGGATATCTATGTTGTGTTCATCGAAACAGGCCCAGGTTTCACACTGAGTGTATAAATACATTTAAAAACATATGAACTCTATGTATGACTGTGTTAGAGTGTCGTTTTGTGTCATTTTGGTTGGTGGTGTGCCCCAGGATTGTGTCAATGTAAAAAGTGTGCCGCGGCTCAAAAAAGGTTGGGAAACACTGATATAGTAGACCAGTAGTTGAAGCTCTTGTATTCCAAACAATCAACGTGTTGATATCTGCGCCACTTGTGATTGTTGCGTGAATTCTCCGATGCCACACAGCTTGGAATAGAGATACCTGACAGAGAGGCCTGTGGGAAACGAGGCCAGTGGGGTTGATATACCTGTGGAACGATGTCCAGGGAGGGAGGAAGAAGGAACCCTTGCCTGTTGGAGGCAAGTATTAATGCTGCAATTGATCGTCTTGACTAGCTTTTAATAGCCCTGCAGCTGCAAAGCCTGGCTGCTTCCTGCCCGAGGGAATCCTTTGTTGGGAGGTGATTGCCTGGCCCTGATTGCTTCTTGTCTGGAATTCCCATTTCTTTATTCACTGTCCTGGTTTGATAGTTTTTCTAAAATATATATACTGTATATATAGGTATCCAGATTTTGTTTATTTTCATCTGGTCCGGGCAACGCATCCCAATAAAGGATTCCCCCAGACAGTAAACAGACAGCCATTGAAGCTGCAAGGCCATTCAGTGCTAAGCGAAGCGACCAACTGCAGCATTCAGACATTCAGACCTCTCAAGCTGACATAGATGTGGGTGAAACATCAGGAGAGAATGCTTCTGGAGCATGGCCAGCCAGCCCACAAAACCCACACCATGGCCTTCGTTCGACAACCCAAAGTGATTTGCGTGTCACGCAGCCGCATTGTGGTTTTGGCCACACCAAGTCCATACTCCGATTCCCCCCTCCTCTCCCTCCATGTTCAGCTTTGGATTCAGGTTCCCGCAGGCCGGGAAACACGGGTCACTGCGTGAGAAACGAAACCCAAGTGAGTTGGGAAGCTCTTTGGGAAGCAACGGCGCAACGCCCCACCCATCCTTCCTCAGGCGCAAAGCAAACACGCAAACACACGCCACAGCCAGACCGGCTGCCAACCTTCTCTGGAAACATGTCCCTGGGCGACACAGAGGCCGCAAGAGCCACCCTGCAGGTGGCCACCACCTCCTCCTCCCCCAACTACAACTCCCACTATTCCTCTATGGGGGACCTAGACCAAGAAGCTGGAGAGGGCTGCATCATGCTCAGGGAGACCCCGGTGGCGAAATGGGTTAAACCCTTGTGCTGGCAAACCTGAAGTCCGGCAGGTCAGAGGTTCGAATCCAGGGAGAGTGCGGGTGAGCTCCCTCTGTCAGCTCCAGCTCCCCGTGCAAAGGGGACATGAGAGGACCCTCCCACAAGGAACCCTAGCGTTGGAAGAGTCCAACCCCTTCCTGCCAAGAAGCAGGAACATTGCATTCAAAGCACCCCCGACAGATGGCCATCCAGCCTCTGTTTAGGAGCCTCCACCACTCTCTGAGGCGGAGAGTTCCCCTGCTGAACAGCTCTCACAGTCAGGAAGTTCTTCCTCACGTTGAGATGGAGTCTCCTTTCTTGTAGCTGGAAGCCTTGGCTCCATTGCGTCCTGGTCTCCAGGGAAGCAGAAAGGAAGCTTCCTCCCTGTGACTTCCCCTCACATCTTGATCCATGGCCCTGAGCATGTCTCCTCTCAGCCTTCTCTCCTTCGGGCTAAACATGCCCAGCAGCTCTTTAAGCCGCTCCTCACAGGGATTGTTCTCCAGGCCCCTGATCTAGGAATTTGCCCGTCTTTGCAAGCAGAGGCCCGGCATTCTCAACCCTCTGTAGCCAGGGAAAAGCAGTGCGCTTGCGCTTCCGCCACTGCTTTGCCTCTTGGTTTCGATTATCCTTACAACAGCATTGGCTCCAGGACCTTGGCCCTTGTCGCCTGGAGGGAAAGGAGGCCACAGAGGCCAAAGCGGGTAAGGGAGTGCCCGGGAAGCCCTGCCAGCTTTCTCTTTCTGGAGGTGAGGCGGGCAAGAGCCGTGCCCGTAAACAAGGCAAGGGGTGGTTTGACGAAGGAAGCCACCAGGAAGCAGACTTCCCAGAAGTGGTTACTTATTGCACAAAAAAGAAACAAAAGAGATACATCGACAGACTGGCTGAGAAGCTGCCAAGCAATCTTGAGCTGCCCAATGGAGACGAGTGTTGCTTTAAATAGTTATTTTACGAAGTTTTATACTTATTATCCATGTGTTTGGATTGTTGTTTACATGATTTTGATATCTTGTAAGTCGCATTGTTTGAAGATTATTATTGATTATTATTATTTGTTTATTATGATTTTGATTATCTTGATTAATATTATTAAGATTATTATTATAGATTATTATTATTATAGATTAATATTATTATAGATTAATATTATAGATTATTATTATTATTATTATAGATTATTATTATTATAGATTATTATTTATTTGCAGCAGCTGCAGAGCTGTTTGGGCTGGAAGTCAGCCCGAAGCAAACGGAAGTCCTCTACCAGCCCGCACTATAGGAAGAACACCATCATCCCCACATCAGCACAGGCACATCTGTGATAAAGTCTGTCCAGCAGTTTCCTGGGAAACATCATCTCTTCAGCAGATTTCATCCTTATAATATTATAGTCTACCTGAGGCAAGCAGGGATAGCGTTGATATATATAGGATATATATACTCTATGGTGAACACAGAGAGGCGCCCATGCAATATTTATAATATTATAATGTAATACACACCTAATAATATAATATATATACATGCGATATTTATAATATTATAATGTAATACTACATAATGCTATTAATAATAATATAATTATTAATTTTATATTAAATACAATATTACTAATATTATTATAATATAATGATATAGTATAATATAGTAATGTGTAATACTGATATTGTGCTATGCTAATAATATAATATATTGTATATACAAGCTGTTTGGGCTGGAAGCCAGCCTGAAGAAAATGGAAGTCCTCTACCAGCCCGCACCACAGGAAGAACACCATCGTCCCCAGGTCAGCAAAGGCACATCTGTGCTTAAGTCCGTTCAGTAGTTCACCTACCTGGGAAGCATAATCTCTTCAGACGCCAAGATTGACAAAGAGATAGATCACAGATGCTCAAAGGCATATAGTGCATTCGAAAGCTTCACAAAAGAGTCTGGAGCAACAAGCACCTGAGGCAAAGCACCCAGTGTGTACAGAGCTATCGTACTGTCTATTCTCCTCTATGGGTCTGAAACATGGGTCACCTATCGCCAACACCTACGACTCCTCGAACACTTTCGTCAGCACTGTCTTCGCTCAATCCTAAATGTACACTGGACTGACTATGTGACGAATGTTGCTGTCCTTGAGCAAGCAGGGATCACCAGCATTGAGGCCATGCTATTGAGAACACAGCTGCGCTGGGCAGGGCATGTCTCTAGGATGTCTCTATACCAAAGATACTACTCTATGGTGAACTCGCAAGAGAGGTGCCCCCAAAAAGAGATATAAGGACTCCTGAAACAACACCTCAGGCTCGGCCAGATTGACCACCAACAATGGTCCACCCTGGCCTCACATCGGGAGGCATGGAGATGCACTCTCCACAATGCTGCGGCCTCTTTCGAGAAGACACGCTGAACGGGTCTCGGCAACGCAGAAGGAACCGCAACTTGGAAACAACATCACCCAAGGAGACTTTCTGCTGTGCTTTATGCAACCGGACTTGCCTAACTCAGATTGGCCTTTTTAGTCAACGCTAAGAATCTTTGTTCGCGAAGTAATGCTGAGAGAGATTATTATCATTATAGATTATTATTATAGATTATTATTATTATTATAGATTAATATTATTATTTTACTCACACTGAAACACAGTATGACAAGTATGTTTGGGCTGGAAGTCAGCCTGAAGAAAATGGAAGTCCTCTACCAGCCCGCACCACAGGAAGAACACCATCATCCCCAAGTGTCTAGGACTGTGTGATATATTATTATTATTAGATACACAACAAGATGAGTCCACAGCAAACAAGATCCCACGGCTGGCTGTTGTATTGGATGCCAGGCCTGGGCAAACTTCGGCCCTCCGGGTGTTTTGGACTACGACTCCCACAATTCCTAACAGCCTGTTGTAGTCCAAAACACCGGGAGGGCCGAAGTTTGCCCAGGCCTGGCTCAGACGCTTCCCAAGTGCTTAGGGCTGTGTGATGTATGTGCAAATAATGCGTCCGAGTCGGGTGGCCTTTTGCAGCTGACCGGTGGGGATTCGGTCAGCGTCCATTGTGTTTAAGTGCAGGCCAAGGCCTTGAGGCAGTTCGGCCTCGTCTATGTGGCTCTCCGATCTGCTCTCCACCTTCTCTCCAGACCCAACTCTCTCAGAGGGAGGATCCGTGGTGTCCAGGCCTTTGACCCTTTGGGTTGTCCTCCTCTGGACACCCCTGGACACCTTCCCGCTTAGAGTTAGCCTTTGGTGGTGGCCAGAATGATACACAGTGTCCCAGGTGGGGAGGCTGGACCCAAGCAGAGTTGAGGCCGAAGGTGTCCGAGGTTTGCCCCGAGGGGCCACCACCAGGGACATCTCCTCCCTCCGGCCTGCCGTCCATCTGCCCCTTATCTCCGCTGCTGCTGGCCTCGCAATCTGATCTTGGCACGGCCTCCTAGGCTCCAGGTGAGAGGGACCAGCCCCCTCCTCCTATCAGATCCTCGCCTTCTTCGTTCCTTGGAGCTGCTGCTCCTTGGCACGTCCTCCATGGAGACCCCCACCCCCCAAGGAGAAAGCCGGGCTGCTTCAGATGACCAGCCGAGAGTCTATCACCTGAGACTTTTGAGGAACCAACCATAGAGTGAAGAGCTATTGCTATGCGATAGAGAGGAAGGTACAGGAGAAGGCCAGCCAAGTCAATCCTCTGAGACTTTTGAGGAACCAACCATAGAGTGAAGAGCTATTGCTATGCGATAGAGAGGAAGGTACAGGAGAAGGCCAGCCAAGTCTATCACCTGAGACTTTTGAGGAACCAACCATAGAGTGAAGAGCTATTGCTATGCGATAGAGAGGAAGGTACAGGAGAAGGCCAGCCAAGTCTATCCTCTGAGACTTTTGAGGAACCAACCATAGAGTGAACAGCTAGAGCTATGCGATAGAGAGGAAGGTACGGGCCAACTTGGGTCCTCTGAGACTTTTGAGGAACCAACCAGGTCCTTCCTTCCAGGTGTTTTGGACTCCAACTCCCAGCATTCCTCCTCACAGCCTTCTTAAGCAGAAAGGAAAGAAAAGAAAGAGGGGAATGCTGGGAGTTGGAGTCCAAAGGCCATGTGAGATTGGATGATGGTAAACACAAGGACAAACAGGGCAAGCAGACCCCCTGGGGTCGGATCCTGGGGTGAGGATTGGGCCTGCAGGGCTGGGAGAGACCCCAAAGGGGGACATCTATAGTCCAAAGCCCTTCTTCCTGCCGTTATGCGGGACAAGCACCACCAAAGCCCTCCAGGCAGATGGCCAGCCGGCCTCTGCATCCAAGCCTCCACCAGACTGGCTCCAAGGGCTGTGTTATCTCCCTATGCCAGGCATGGGCAGAGCCAGGCCCCGGGGTGGCCCTGTGGGCTCTCCCTCTCTCACCATCCTCTCCTCCCTTCTCTCCCTCCCTTCCTTTTCTTCCCTCCTTCCCTCTCTTTCTCTCTCCCTCCTTCCACTCTTTTGCCCTTCCTTCCTTCCCCCTTCCTCTTTCACTTTTTCTTCCTGCCTTCCTTTCCTTTCCTCTCTTCCTTCCTTCCCCCTCCTTCCCATTCTTTCCTTCCTTCTCTTTTCCCCTTTCTTCCTCCCTCTTCCCTTCCCTTTTGTCTTTCCTTCCTCCCTCCTTCCCCTCTTTTGCCCTTCCTTCCTTCCCCCTTCCTCTTTCACTTTTTCTTCCTGCCTTCCTTTCCTCTCTTCCTTCCTTCCCCCTCCTTCCCATTCTTTCCTTCCTTCTCTTTCCCCTTTCTTCCTCCCTCTTCCCTTCCCTTTTGTCTTTCCTTCCTCCCTCCTCCCCTCCCTCCATTCCCTTCCTTCCTTCTCTCTCTCTCCCCCTCCTTCCACTCTTTTCCCCTTCCTCCTTCCTTCCCTTCCTTCTTTCTCTCTCCCTCCTTCCACTCTTTTGCCTTTCCTTCCTTCTCCCTTCCACCTTTGTCTTCCACCTTTTCTTCCTGCCTTCCTTCCTCTCTTTTCTCCTTCCTCTCCTCTTCCCTTCCTCTTTCTTTCCTTCTCCCTCCCCTCCCTGCATTCCATTCCTTTTCTTTCCTTCTCCCTCCTTCCCATTCTTTCCATCCACCTTTCTCTTTTCCCCTTCCTCCCTTCCCTCTTGTCTCTCCTTCCTCCCTCCTCTCCTCCCTCCATTCCCTCCCTTCCCTCCCTCTCTCTTTCTCTCTCCTTCCACTCTTTTCTCCTTCCTTCCCATTCTTTCCTCCCTCCCTCTATTCCTTTTCTTTCCTCCTTCCCCCTCTCTCCTTCGACTCTTTCGTCTTTCCTTCCTTCTCCCTTCCACCTTTTCTTCCAGTCTCCCTTTCCTTCCACTCTTTTCTCCTTCCTTCCTTCCTTCCTTCTCCCTCCTTCCCGTTCCTTCCTTCCTTCTCTTTTCCCCTTTCTTCCTCCCTCTGTCCTTCCTCCTTCTCTCACTCTTTCTCCTTCCTTCCCTTTTGTCTTTCCTTCCTCCCTCCTCCCCTTTCTTTCTTTCTTCCCTCCCTCCCTCCACTCTTTTCTCTTTCCTTTCTTCCCCCTTCCTCTTTCACTTTTCCTTCCTTCCTTCTTTCGTTCCCCCCTCCCTTCCCGTTCTTTCCCCCCTTCTCTTTTCCCTTTTCTTCCTCCCTCTGTCCTTCCCTTCCACTCTTTTCTCCTTCCCTCTTTCTTTCCTTCCTTCTCCTCCTTCCCCCTCTCTCCCTCCCACCCTGAGATGGGGGAGGGGAAGGCGCCCCTTGCGCCCCCCCCCCCAGAAGCCCCCTTTGTTGTTGCCTGGCCGAGAGGGAGGGGGTGAGGGGGTGAGGGGGAGGCCAGGCCCCGCCCCCTCCTCCCCCGCGGGAATTCCTTAAAGGGGACGCGTCCCATTTTGGGGGGGGGGGCGCGCACCCACCTTTCCGAGGGCGAGGGTGAAGTAGACGAAGAGCCCCGAGGCGGAGGCCACCTGCAGGGCCACCAGCGCCAGCGCCGCCACCGCCAGCCAGCACCCGCGGCCCCCGCCCCTGGGGCGCCCCCGGCCCTCGCTGGTGGGAGGCCCCCCCTCCACCATGGGCGCCGCAGAGTCCGCAGAGTCCGAGCGGAAGAAGGCCTCCGCGGGGGGCGCCATCACAGCCACCAAGCAAGGAACCCAGGGAGGAGCGCCCCAGGCAGGCAGGCAGCCCGCCAGGCAGCCAGGAAGGAGCGCGGAAGGCAGCGCGCAGCCCCGGGCTTGGGCTCTCCCGCAGGACACGCCCACTCGATGAGGACACGCCCACTTAAGGGGCGTGGCCTTGGCTGGAGTCAACAAAGGGCCCCCGGGCGCCACGTGGAGGGAGGCAGGCAGGGAGGGGGCGGGGCCAAAAGAAGAGCAGCAGCAGGAGGAGGAGGAGAAATATTATAATAGATATTATATATACTACAACCTACAATATAGTACAATAGATTATAGAACACTAATAGTATAATGTTATAATGTAATACATATCATGATCTATTATAATTATCTCTCTCTATATAAAGGAAGACCCGTCATGGAACGACCGTCCTAAGCAGAGAAACCTTCCAAGGCAGAGACACCAAACTTGCCAACACAAATAGGCCTCAGGCAAGGAAGGTTTTGAGCAAAGAAACTTCCCCCAAAAAACCTAGAAGGCCCCCAAAACAACGATACAAAAAACCTACATTTCCCAGCATCCTCTGCGGCAGCCAGCGAAACCCATTGGCCAACATCAGTTACCATAGTAACGGTGGGCAAAGCCACTTAGAATGCTGAGTGATTTCAGTTGAGGGTTAAACTGCCACGGCCAAGATCTAGGAGGGAGACAAATAGGGCACCAGGGACACAGGCACCACTGACAAAAACAGAATAACACAAAAGTAATACCTACACACAACACAATACGCACATAACACAACCTTGCGTCTACTGCTCAACCCGTTTGTATGCCATTCCTTCCTTCCACACAGGCATAAGCTGACCCAAAAGACAAGCCACGCCTCCTAAAAAGAACAGCATCGGACGACACACTCGCAACGCTACATACATCACACAACAAAGGGCAGAACAAACGCCAGAACAGAAAGACACTGCACGACACTAGCTTTTGCCATCACCATAAACAAGGCTCAAGGACAAACACTACAAATCTGTGGCATAGACCTTGACACAGAACGCTTCTCCCACGGACAACTCTACGTAGCGTGCTTCAGAGTTGGGGAAAAACCACAGAACCTCTACATCAACACAGCAGACGGAAAGACAAAAAACATTGTATATCCACAAGCTCTGAAGAACGCCAGCAACACCACACAACAACAACTCCACAGGACTCCAACATCCCACCCACCAGAACAACCCACAACGACACAGCCATGGCCCCACCAAGACCATAAGTCACATCCATTCCAACCCTTACATACTCAGACTTTCTCGCATCTCCTAAATAGGGCACAGCAACGCCTGCCGGGTACAGCTAGTATATTATATAACACTAATAGTATAATATTATAATGTAATGCATATCATAATCTGTTATAATTATATCTTATATATTACATGTAATATTACTAATAATATTACATCGTTTCGATTGGCTGCCACTGTGGGATTATTTGCATAAAGGACTCTGATTGGCCAGCCTCAAAAATCCAACATTCTACGGCCCCAGAGGGGATAGGTTGCCACTGAAATGGTATTTGCATAAAGGACTCCAATTGGCCATCCACATTCCAACATTCTAAGGCAGTGTTTCTCAACCTGGGGGTCGGGACCCCTACGGGGGTCGTGAGGGGGTGTCAGAGGGGTCGCCAAAGACCATCAGAAAACACATTATTTTCTGTTGGTCATGGGGGTTCTTTATGGGAAGTTTGGCCCAATTCTGTCGTCGGTGGGGTTCAGAACGCTCCACGATTGTAGGTGAACTATAAATCCCAGCAACTACAACTCCCAAATGTCAAAGTCTATTTTCCCCAAACTCCACCAGTGTGCACCTTTGGGCATCTTGACTATTCGTGCCAAGTTTGGTCCAGATCCACCATTGGATGTAGGTGAATTACAACTCCAAAACTCAAGGTCAATGCCTACCAAACCCATCCAGTTTTTTCTGTTGGTGATGGGAGTTCTGTGTGCCAAGTTTGGTTCAATTCCATTGTTGGTGGAGTTCGGAAAGCTCTTTGGTTGTAGGTGAACTACAAATCTGAGCAACTACAATCCCCAAATATGAAGGTCTATTTTCCCCAAACTCCACCAGTGTTCACATTTGGACATATTGAGTATTTGCACCAAGTTTGATCCAGATCTATCATTCTTTGAGTCCACAGCGCTCTCTGGATGTAGGTGAACTGCAACTCCCAAACTCAAGGTCAATGTCCACCAAACCCTTCCGGTATTTTCTGCTGGTCATGGGAGTTCTGTGTGCCAAGTTTGCTTCAACTCCATCGTTGGTGGAGTTCAGAATGCTCTTTGATGGTGAACTATACATCCCAGCAACTACACCTCCCAAATGACAAAATCACCCCCCACAACCCCACCAGTATTCAAACTTGAGTATATCGGGTATTTGTGCCCAATGTGGTCCGGTGAATGAAAATACATCCGATATTTTACATGATGATTCATAACAGTAGCAAAATTATAGTTATGGTTGGGGGTCACCACCACATGAGGAACTGCATTAAGGGGTCGCGGCATTGGGAAGGTTGAGAAACACTGTTCTAAGGCAACTCAGAGGGAAAAGGAAAGGCCTCAGGCAGTCAGACACTGCGGCCCACAGCAATGACGGATCAGGACCACACTTGGCAAACAGGGGCCCAATGGCCCACTTCACAACCTGGTGTGGTTTAGGGCAGGATGGGCCACGAATGATGGGACTTGCAGTACCTTCACTAAGTTCCTGAGACCACTGCAGCCCCTATAAACATCTAATAGAAACTCAGGCAGTCAGCCACTGTGGCCCACTCAAATGACAGATCAGGTCCAAACATGGTAATACAAAGGACCAGGGTTTGTGGCGGGAGGTGCAGAGGAATATGTGGGGCATTTTGATTGGTTGGGGCTGGGATTATTTGGAAGAGGACTCTGACCCTAGCTCAGAACTCTTTGTATTGTTAAAGCAATAACCCCATTAATTGGGATATACTGAGCATATTTGCATCAAGGACTCTGATTGGTCATGTATATTTCAACATTCTAAGGTGATGCAGAGAGAAAAGGAAAAGCCTCAGGCAGTCAGTCACTGTGGCTCACAGCAATGACGGATCAGGACCAAACTTGGCAAACAGGGGCCCAATGGCCCACTTTACAGCCTGGAGCGGTTTAGGGCAGGATGGTCCACGAATGATGGGATTTGCAGAACCTTCACCTCATTCACTTCCCAAACAACACTGGAGCCCCTATACATCACAGACCGGGCCCAAAATTGACAGCAAGGCTTCCTTAACTTGATTGTCCTGACTAGGCCTCAGCTCATGGGACATTGCGTATGGCCCGAATTGACAGTAACCAACCTTGGCACACAGAGCCCCCATGACCCACGCTATAGTCTACTGCAGTTTGGAGGACGGAGGACCATGGATGATGAGATTTGTAGTACTTTCAAAGCCTTCATTCCCCACAGACCACTGCCGCCCAGAACCAAGACCGATAAAGACCACACTTGGCACACAATGCCCCCCATGACCCACACTCCATCCGACTGCAGTTTACAGGAGGGCAGCAAGCCATGGATGATGGGATTTCAAGTACCTCCACTCACTTCCCAAGCCCGCTGTGACCCTCATCCAGTGATTGAGCAAGACCGCATTTCGCACACAAAGCCCCCATGACCCACTGTACATCCTGGTGCAGTTTAGAGGAGGGCGGACCACGGATGATGGGACTTGAAGTACCTTCACTCACTTCCCGAGACCACTGCGAGCCAAATAAACAACTGATAAGGACAGGCAGGGCCGGGTCCCCAAGCTAGTAAATAAATAAAAATGCAGGTTCCTGTTTGGGGGTGCAATGCGGAATACCTGGAAACCCATCACAACAGGGACCCCTTGAAAGGTGGGGGGTGCGTGCAGGGCTCTCTCTCTTTTCCTTGCAGCAGCTCCATCTCCCCAAAGAGTGGCCTCGGTTGCCCTTGCTTCTCCTTCTTCTGCAAGCCGGAAAAGGGCCCTGGCCGGCGCTCCAGATGTTTGGCCCTCTGCCCGGGCCTGAGTCAGCAGGAAGGCCTTGCGGTTGAGCTTCACCAAAGCAGCGAGCGTGACTCGGAGGAGGAAGGACCCCGGCGGCGGGACCCAAGTTGCTCTCGTGAGGCCCTCTTCTTGGGACATCGTAGTATTCCTGCCAGGGTCTTCTTGGCCAACATGCAGTGGCCTCATGATATGATTTGCTTTTGCCAACCTAGCAGTTCGAAAACATGCAAATGTGGGTAGATGGATAGGTACTGCCCCGGCAGGAAGGTATAATGTTTTGGAGCACAAGACCCCTGACCTCACGCTCCGTGCAGTCATGCTGGCCATCCATGTGACCTTGGAGGTGCCTACGGGCAACGGCGGCTCTTCGGCTTAGGAATGGAGATGAGCAGCAGAGTCCCAGAGTCGGACACGATGGGACTGAATGTCAGGTTGAAACCTTGACCTAGTCTGAGCTTGGGAAACTGCCCCTCAAATAACCTTGCAGAGAGGGTGGGGATGGTGCGCGCAGCATGCAGTATATGGCTGAAGAGAAAGGGACAGGTACCGGACCGTATGGTCGTCGTCGTATTGAATATGGGCTCTGTATGCCAGGGTAGGTTACTGTCAATTCAGGCCATACACAATGTATGGTCCTGATCCGTCATTGCTGTGGGCCGCAGTGACTGCCTGCCTGAGGCCTTTCCTTTTCCCTCTGCGTCACCTTAGAATGTTGGAATGTAGATGGCCAATCAGAGTCCTTGCTGCAAATTCTCCCTCAGTGGCAACCATTCCCGTCTGTCTGCTGCCTTAGAATGTTGGAGTGCTGGGGCTGGCCAATCAGAGTCCTTTATGCAAATACTCCCTCAGTGGCAACAAATCCCCTCAGTCTGGTGCCTTAGAATGTTGGAGTTCTGGGGCTGGCCGATCAGAGTCCTTTATGCAAATAATCCCTTTGAGGTATGGTGACCCTATGGACGAGAGGCTTCCAAGGCACCACCTCCAGTCTTTCAGAAGCAGCCAGGAAGCCCATGCATTTGGTCATTTCCACCATCGTGATGCCCGGTGTCTTGTGTTCCAAATCTTTGTCAGACTGGATTGGAAAGTCCCGCAGGATTGTGGTGTATTCCCTTTGCAGGCTGAGGATCCCTTTCCCAGGCCTTGACTCCGGGCAGGTGGTGCTTGTGACATCAGTCCCAGTGAATCCTTTGGGCCACAGCCTTGTGCCTCTGCCGAGGTCTTAAGCCGCTGCACCCAGTGTGCCCATCACCACTGGGACCACCTTGACTGGCTTATTATTATTATGGTGATTTTGGTCAGCGTCGATTGTGTTTAAGTGGAGGCCAAGGTCTTGAGGCGCTGCACCCAGTGTGCCGGTCACCACTGGAACCACCTTGACTGGCTTGCAGTTTGATCTTTAAATGCTTGCATCATGTCAGCTTTCCCAGTTGCAACATCAACGATCCAGACGTGGTTTCCCCCCACGATCGTGAGGTCAGGAGGATTGTGCTCCAAAACAATCAGTCTGAATTCGGAAGTCCCAGAGTAGTTTGACGGGTTGTTGTTGTTGTTGTTGTTTCCTTTGTTGCATGTCTATCCCATCTTGCTCCCAAAGGTGTGTTTGTGTGAGGCTCCACACAACTATCGCCCTTGGATCTCCCATGGTCGCAGGGCGCGTGGGGCCTGGCGGCACTTTCCTCTTGCCAAGGAGGCCTCCCAGGGCAACCTGGCCCAAGGTGCCTCCCATCAGTGGCCCTCAATCTGCACTCGCCTTGGACTCTTGCCTCACATGAGTCTCCTCTTATCAGGGTTTTATGGCTGCTTTGGGCTTTGGCCGCACCTGAACGCCCAGTCGAGTGGCGCTGCTGCTTCAAGCCGGGCTGGCTAGCCCCTGAAGCTCGTGGCCAGAAGGGACCCACAGGGGCCTCCTGACCTGAGAAGTCCGGGGTGCTGCTGGCCAAGGAGGGACCTTAGGGAAGGAAGCCAGAGGCCAGGCACGTGGCCGGCTGGGTCTGGTTGCCCAACGCGTCCAGCTGCTGGACTTCCTCTCTGCCAGGCAGATGGGCCGGAAGAAGAAGGAAGGGCTCCCGGGTGGGTGACTCAGGCCAGAAGGGGCCGGGGTCTGCTGATCCAGCCAGAAGCCAAGCCATGTGTTGCCATTCCAGCTAAGCACCAGGGAGACCTTTTGAGGCTTGCTCATTAATTCCTGGGTGTCTTATGGAGACGTTGGGGGGTGGTCAGCTCCCGGGGGCGCTTCTTCGGCTGTGTCTGCCCACCCTTGGCCTCCTGGCTGCTTCTCGGGCTTCCCTTGAGATGGTGGAGACCTTGCCACACTTGAGCTCTGTGTGTAAATAAACATCAATAGGAGTCATGAGGATGAAGCAACAGCACCCCCTTGTGACATAATGACGCAATCACACCATGTGACGCACCCTGTGGCGCAGCCCGAATAAAAAATCCTTCTAAAATTGTACTTGTTGTATGTTGTATGTTGTATGTAATTGTATGTGGAACCGACAGGGACTGTCTGTTGTATGTGTGATGTAATCCACTCTGAGTCCCTTTCGGGGTGAGAAGAGTAGAATATAAATAAAGTGTATTATTATTATTATTATTACTGCCTTGGTGGGAAGGTAACAGCGCTCTATGCAGTCATGCTGGCCACATGACTTAGGAGGTGTCTACGAACAACACTGGCTCTTCAGCTCAGAAATGGAGATGAGCACCCCCCCCCCCCAGTGTTGGACACGACTAGACTCAATGACAGGGGGGAACCTTTACCTTTACCCCTACTTACAACATTAGGAAGAACTTCCTGACTGTGAGAGCAGTGGAACTCTCCGCCTCGGAGTCCGGTGGAAGCTCCTTTCATTTCCCACCTGTTTTGTTGCATTTCCCGGGGCTTGTTTGTGCTCCGGAGGTCTGTGGCCCCGACTTGTCTGCCTTTCCCTGGCTAGATTGGCAAACATTTCCATCCCGAGGGAAAGCATGCGCTCCAAGCCAAGGGCAGCCGCCTCCCTCGTTCCCTCCAAAAAGGCCATTCGGAATCGAAATAGGAAATAGATCAGATCAAAAAAGGTCGTTGTGCCCTGCGCCAACCTCTCACGAAGGAAGGAAGGAAGGAAGGAAGGAAGGGTGGCTTCTGGACTTCAAAACATTATGATTCCTGCTTGACCCAAGGAAGGTCAGCAAAGGGAGCCGAGTGCCAGTGTTTACGACAACAATCTCGAACTTTGTTTGGGAACGAAGAGGACCGAGAGGCCGCCGTGCCCTTTCCTCCGGTTTGGGAAATCTGGAATTCCATTTATATCCCATCCCTCTTTTGGATGCATTCAGTGTGCTTTGGAAAGGGATGCGCAGTCGTACGAGGGTTGAATGAAAAGTAATGCCTCCACCTTGGTAACTCCTCAACAGGTGGCCGGACTGGTCTGCGGCAGGGACCGGCTCGTTCAGTAGACTCTCCTCTACAGTTCCAATTGGGCTGGAAGCCTTGCCATTGCACGGTTGTGTTGTTAAAGTTCAAAGTATGGAACCCTGTGCAGACGGCCGGTCAACGCGACATAAGCAACGTGCAGTCATTGGATACTTGACCACAGAAGGTGTCGCCCCAAAGGAGGTTCATCAGCTGTTTATGGGGATTGTGTTGATGTGAGACCTGTGTGTCGTTAGACGAGTACGTTGAAAGATGTCGAGGTGGGAGCATCTGACTTACGTGACACAGAGTTTATTTCTATTTATTTATTTATTATTTGGACTTTTAGGCCGCCACTCCCCGAGGGCTCAGAGCGGCTCACAATCATGTAAAAACACAATAGGAGTAAAACAACATATTAAACTAGAGTAAAATGATGACACCCAGCTCGTTCTGGGGATGGAGGGCCAGCCCGACTCGGTACCCCAGTGTTTCTCAACCAGTGTGCCGAGGCACACTAGTGTGCCGTGAGCGATCATCAGGTGTGCCTTGGGAAATTGGAACCTCCTTGGGGGGGGGGGAGAGTCTAGTGTGTTGAAGTATAAAAACCCTAAGAAACATACCTCGATAAAGGCACAAAATTACACACACACACACACACACCCGTTGTCTACTTGGTCTCTCTCTCTCTCTCTCTCTCCCTCTCCATGCATTGGGAAGGCCCGCCTCCCTTTCCCCAAGTAGAGACCTCCTCTTGCCTCCTGGGGGTTCTGTATGGGAAGTTTGGCCCAGTTCTAATATTGGTGGGGTTCAGAATGCTCTTTGATTGTAGGGGAACCATAAATCCCAGCAACTACAACTTCCAAATGTCAAGGTCTATTTCCCCTGATCTCCATCTGCATTCATATTTGGGCATATTGAGTATTCATGCCAAGTTTGGTCCTGATCCAACGTTGTTTGAGTCCACAGTGCTCTCTGGATATAGGTGAACTACAACTCCAAAACTCAAGGTCAATGCCCACCAAACTCTTACAGCATTTTCTCTTGGTTATGGGAGTTCTGTGTGGGAAGTTTGTGTCCTTCTGCCATTCCTGCCGGGATATTTATGTTGTGTTCATCGAAACAGGCCCAGGTTTCACACTGAGTGTATAAATACATTTAAAAACATATTAACTATATGTATTACTGTGTTAGAGTGTCATTTTGTGTCATTTCGCTTGGTGGTGTGCCCCAGGATTTTGGAAATGTAAAAAGTGTGCCGTGGCTCAAAAAAAGGTTGAAAAACACTGCTGTACCCGATAAATCCCATGGTTGCCTTGAAGCCGTCACTGGATGGCTGCGAGCCAGTAGGTTGAATGTGAATCCGGATAAGACAAAGATCCTGTGGCTGGGCCGCCCGGGCCCAACCCTTCGCCTGTCGCCATCGGTCAAAAGCCTGGGAGTCACTCTTGACTCCCACCTGTCGATGGAGAAACACATCTCCACCGTCAGCAGAGTAGCTTTTCACCACCTCCGGCAGGCGAGGAAGCTGGCTCCCTACCTGTCGTGCCACGACCTAGCCACAGTGGTCCAAGCCACGGTCATCTCAAGATTGGACTACTGTAATGCTCTTTACATTGGCCTTCCTCTGTCGGTGATCTGGAGGCTTAAGCTGGTGCAGAACGCTGCGGCTCGGCTGGTGGCAGGCCTACCATCTCGCTGCCACACCACGCCTGTTCTGCGCGAACTGCACTGGCTTCCAATAGAGCACCGGATCACTTTCAAAGTGCTGGTCTTGACCTTCAAGGCCTTGGACGGTCTGGGGCCAGTGTACCTAAGGGACCGCCACTCCCCATATAGTCCTACAAGACCACTGAGATCCGAATCCTTGAACCTGCTCACGGTCCCGAACCATACAACCCTCCACTTGACCTCGACACAGAGGAGAGCCTTTAGCACCATTGCTCCAGCATTATGGAACGCTCTCCCTCCCACCACCCGGCCGCTGCCCAATCTGTTAGCCTTTCGGGAGGCCTGTAAAACCTTCCTGTTCGTTCGAGCATTTGGTCAAGAATAATTTGGGGGGTCTCACTGCACCCGCTACTATCCAGCTCTTAAACTGATTCTATTGTGATTCTATTGTGTTTTAATGTATTTTTACTGTGCTTGCTGTGTTTTTACTATGTTTTATTGTGGTTTTAACCTCTGTGAGTCGGCCCGAACCACATGGAAGGGGCGGCCAACACATCGAAATAATAAATAAATAAATAAAAATAAGGTTTTCCAGCTTAGCGATCAAAGGCTAGCCGGAAAAGGCGGGTCTTGCAGGCCTTGCGGAAAGAGAGAAGGTCCTGCGTGGCCCGTACATCGCTTGGAAGGGTGTTCCATATTGACGGCGCTACTACAGAGAAGGCTCTGCGCCGGGTCAATGTAAGACGGATTTCTTTGAAGGTCGGCACTTCCAGGAGGTTCATTTGTTCGGAACGAAGTGACCTCTGGGGTTGGTAGGGGAAGAGACGGTCCCTCAGATACAGCGGCCCCAGACCATGCAAGGCCTTGAAGGTTAGCACCATCTCCTTGAAGGTGATCCGGTGCTCGACCGGAAGCCAATGGAGCTGCTGGAGGATGGGTGTCATGTGACATCTCACTGGAGCCCCAGAGAGAAGTCGGGCAGCGGCATTCTGGACAAGGGCAGGCCAATGTAAAGGGCGTTACAGTAGTCCAGTCTCGAGATGACCGTGGCTTGGGGCACCGTGGCCAAGTCGTCTCTGGATAGGTAGGGGGCCAGACACCTCGCTTGCCGCAGATGGAAAAAGCCGGTTTTGCTGACGGCGGAGACCTGGGCTCCACCGTCCTGTGACAGCAACCACCGAGTTTCACAAGCAAAAGGTTGACACATTGATTCAGGATGATCGTGGTATCACTCAGAGAGAAATTTCAAGCATAATCGGCATTTCACAAGAACGTGTCGGTCACTTTATTGCTTTGCTTGACTATCGGAAGATCTGTGCACGATGGGTACACAGCAGGACTTCAGAGACTGGACCTCACCACCGTACGGCATCCTCCATTCAGTCCAGATTTAGCACCGCCTGACGTCCATCTGTTCCCGATGATGAAAGAAGATCTGTGGGGACATCGTGATGCTTCTGACGAAGACGTTGAAAGAACGGTGAGGCGCTGGTCGTTGAAACAGAGCATCAACACTATCGCTTTGCTTGGCTCTTGGAAGACCTGTGCACGATGGGGACCCAGGATGCTGACGCCTGGAATGAAAGCGCACAGACTTCTTCCGTGACGGCTTCCGAAAACATGTTCATCGTTGGCAGAAATTTTGCCAATTGTCTGGTGATGATGTGGGAAAGTGAAGAGTGGGAGTTAAAGAGCACATGCTAAGGATTATTTCTGCGTTTGATTTATTAAGATATTCCCATCCAAACACAAGTAACGAAGGTGGAGGCATTACTTTTCATTCGGAATCATAGCATTCAAAGGTGCACCCAACGGTCATCTAGTCCAACCCTATGCGATGTAGGGTTTAATTATTATTATTATTTATTGCACTAAGACTCTAAACTATCTAGTCCGTGAGCTGCTTTTTGCGGACGATGCTGCCCTTGTCGCCAATTCAGAAACAGCCCTGCAGCGCCTCACAACTGTTTGGGCTAGAAGGCAGCCTGAAGATAAAGGAAGTCCTCTACCAGCCCGCACCACAGGAAGAACACCATCATTCCCACATCAGCATAGGCACATCTGTGCTTCAGTCCGTCCAGCAATTCACCTCCCTGGGAAGCATCATCTCTTCAGACGCCAAGATTGACAAAGAGATCGATCACAAATTAGCAAAGGCATGGAGTGCATTCGGAAGGCTTCGCAAAAGAGTCTGGAGCAACAAGCACCTGAGGCAAAGCACCAAAATCAGTGTGTACAGAGCTATCGTACTGTCTATTCTCCACTATGGGTCTGAAACATGGGTCACCTATTGCGAACACCTATGACTCCTCAAATGCTTCCATCAGCGCTGTCTTGGCACAATCCTGAATGTACACTGGACCGACTATGTGACGAATGTCGCTGTCCTTGAGCAAGTAGGGGTCACCAGCGTTGAGGCCATGCTATTGAGAACACAGCTGTGCTGGGCAGGGCACGTCTCTAGGATGGAGGACTACCGCCTCCCAAAGATACTACTCTATGGTGAACTCGCCTGGATCTAATAGAGCAGATCTGTGACGGTTAACCCTTCGTTCAGGCCCGAGGGAATTTCGCTACGTAGGAAAATTATCCAGCGTTTTTCGGCCCTGTGCAAATGTGTTTCCACATTGCCATGTGGTGGTACCCGTACGTTTTCCAGGCCAAAAAACTTGAGGTCATTTGGACCGTGATTATGAGACTTAAAATGGGCGTAGAGGGGCGAGTCCTCGGCAAAATTTGCACAGGGCCGAAAAACGCTGGATAATTTTCCTACGTAGCGAAATTCCCTCGGGCCTGAACGATGGGTTAACCGTCACAGATCTGCTCTATTAGATCCAGGTTGAAATGATTTAGAGCAGGGCTGTCCAACTGGCGGCCCCGGGGCCGGATCCGGCCCCGTAGCCTGTTGGACACGGCCCCACCTATGCCCTCAGCCGCCATTTTTAAATTTTAAAAAATCGATTTAAAAAAAAAAAAAAAGGCGGCCGGGGGAGGGGAGGCGGGGCAGGGAGGAGGACGAGAGCTAGCTCCTCCTTTTTGGCGCCCCCCTCCCTACCTAGGTGGGGGCCGCGAAAAAGGGCAGAAGGCGGCGCCAAGAGCAGCGCGTCACAGGCCTGGCGTGACGCGCTGCTCTTGGCACTGCCTACTTCTTTTCGGCGGCTCCCCGGCCTAGGAAGGGGGCGAAAGGAGGAGGAGGCGGTGCCAAGGGGCAGCGCGTCACGCCAGGCCTGTGACGCGCTGCCGTTTGGCGCCGCCTTCTGCCCTTGGCGGCCCCCTGGCCTAGGAAGGGAGGGGCACACGAAAGGAGGAGTAGGCGGTGCCAAGAGCAGCGTCACGCCAGGCCTGTGACGCGCTGCTCTTGGCGCCGCCTACCCTTTTTTCGGTGGCTTTAGGAGGGGCGGGGCCTGGGCTGGGGGGGGCCTGGGGGGGGGGGCGTGGGGGGGGGGCCAAGCGGCCCCGCAGGTCATCAGTGACCTCTTATCCGGCCCTGGACCCGCCAGAAGTTGGACAGCACTGATTTAGAGAAAGAAACCCCGCCTGTTGCAATGTGGTTATAACCCGGTGTAAGACAGAATTACTTGCTTTTGCCATAAGCCCATCGGCTGCATTGGGATTGGTCCACGCATCATAGGTATGCCCTTTTCCCTGTGTGTATTGATTTCTATAGATGTGTGTAATGATACAAGAATATGCTAGAATGTGATACTACTGTAAGGGATCGTTTTGATCCGCTCCTCTTGTTAAAGTGATAGAGATGCCTTCGGGACCTTCTAGAGGTCTTCTTCCCCATTGGGGGCTTGTCCTAATTTGTTGATATTATGTTACAGAATTATTGACTGCCGTTTGGGTACCTTTCTATGGGAACTATGATTTGGGGATAACACAAAGCCTTGAGAAAGACTTACTTCGGTTGCGAAGGTCGAAACGAGAGATGGGAATTCTCAACGAATGTGCCTCGTCGGCGGTGTATATCCGAATGTACTGATTCCATCAAACACCCCCCCCCCCGCGCCCTCTATAGCGAACTTTCGCCAGGAATGCAGAAGTGGTAATCAGGGGGTCGACGTTTGTGTTTCCAGAAAGTGATATTGAGTCGTGCATGGATTGTAATACTGACTTGTAACCAGTTTACCACGGAAGTGCCTGCACCTGTATAAGACATTTGGGAAGGACTGTGTGTTCTCTGGCACGTGGATGATAAAAGACTTTGCATTTTGATTGGACTCTAAGAAATTTCCTATACGGTAATCCCATTGGGGACTCTATTGATTTATTCTCATTTTGATTGCTTTGATATTGGGACACCAGGTCCTTTGCTGTTGTTTGTAGACTAGGCACTCCCCTGTTTTCAATACACGAGAAAGACAAACTTCCCACACAGAACTCCCATAACCAAGAGAACATACTATAAGAGTTTGGTGGGCATTGACCTTGGGTTTTGGAGTTGTAGTTCACCTATATCCAGAGAGCACTGTGGACTCAATGTTGGATCAGGACCAAACTTGGCATGAATACTCAATATGCCCCAATGTGAACACAGATGGAGTTTGGGGGAAATAGACCTTGACATTTGGGAGTTACAGTTTCTGGGAATTATAGTTAACACACAATCAAAGAGCATCCTGAAGTCTCGCGACAATGGAATTGAACCAAACGTGGCGTATTGAACTTCCATTACCAACAGAAAGTACTGAAAGGGTTTGTTTGGTAATTGACCTTGAGTTTGGAAGTTGTAGTTCACCTACACCCAGAGAGCACTGTGGACTCAAACAATGTTATGTTATGTTGTTGTTTGTTTTCTATCCAGAGTCACAATGTTGGAAGGAGGCTCACCACTTTAAGGTCCCTCAAACAGGCATGGGAAAACTTCGGCCCTCTGGGTGCTTTGGACTTCAACTCCCACCATTCCAACAGCCTGATGCCCTTTCCTGCTTAAGTGGCTGAGGGGGGAGGGAAAGGGCCTGAGGCTGCTAGGAATGGTGGGAGTTGGAGTCCAAAACACCTGGAAGGCCCAAGTTTGCCCATGCCAGCTTTCGACAGAGACCTCTTCCTCCCCCTCCCCCTTCGCTTTGCCCTTCCTTCCCCCTCCTGCTGAACACTTACTTTTTCTTCTACACTGCCGCTTCTGCCGCCATTTTGACCTTAGGGGGCAGCGTGAGCGTGTTTAGGAGGGGAGGGGGAGGGAGGAAGGCGTGACCCGTGCGGGCGCTACTGCACAGACTTGCCCCAGAGCAAAGCGAGGCAAAGCAAGCAGAGCGAGGCTGGGAGGAAGGGAGCCCGAGCGGAGAAGGAAAAGTGTTTGGCAGGAGGGGGAAGAAAGGGCATTGGAGATTCCAATTTCCCATGGCACACCTGAGGAGCGCTCACGGCACATTAGTGTGCCATGGCACACTGGTTGGGAAACACTGTTATAAATAACAGTCCCCCTCCCCCTCTCTCTATATATTATATACCTGGTAGTAACATTAAATAACTGTAAAATAATATAAATAAAAAATAACATATATATTATATATATTATTTTATAGACCTGGTATGGATATTAAATAGTACATGTTGTTGTTGTTATAATAAATAATACAACATAAATATATTATATACCTAGTACTAATGTGAAATAGGTATTAAATAATATTATAAATCTAATATATAAATATTATATTACATACCTGTGCTAAACACTCAATAATAATTTAAATTATAAACAACACATATGTTATTATAAATATTATAATTATTTACCTGGTTCTAAACATTAAGTACCATTATGAATGACAATATAATATAAATGGCTGGTCAGGTATACTCATGAGTAAATGGGATTTGTGTGGCTGTATACTCGAGTGCAAGGCATTTCCACTTCCTCCTAAGAGCAAACTCTGAGTAGAGCTCATTGATCAGACTCACCTGGGCTGACTGGGTGGGTGGAGGTTCATTAATACAATTCCTCATGTGGTGCTGACCCTCCCAACTGTAACATTAATTCTGCTGCTACTTCAGCTGCTTCTTGCCACCGATGCTGCCCTTGTCGCACGTTCAGAAGCAGCCCTGCAGCGCCTCAGATCCTGCTTTGCAACGGCTGCAGAGCTGTTTGGGCTGGAAGTCAGCCTGAAGGAAATGGAAGTCCTCTACCAGCCCGCACACCAATATTTCCTATGCCTTTTTTTCTGCCCAGGAAACCAGACTTTATGCGCATCGCCCTTGTTGTCTAGGTCAGTTCTGTTTGGAAACCTCCCCCCCTGCTAGATGTGAAACACGAAGCAAAACAATGACTGCCGGCCCCTTCTCCTTTTTCTGTGGCCCCCAAGATCCCCAACGGGCCCTTTCCAGGCCTGTTCGCCTTCCAAACAGTTGCCTTTCCTCTCCCAGAAGGCTCCCATGAGCATGGAAACATGCTTTTCTTGCACACCCTTCCTGCTGATTGAGAGAAAAGCTGCATGTGGAGGGCCAGGAAGGCCAGGAGTGCCTCGTCCTACGGATGCCCCACACCTGGGGAAACGCCCCATGCAAGAAGGCCGCTCTCCTCAGTCAGTTCCATCTTGCAGGGAGCAGAGCTGTGCACGCAAAATGATGATGGTGCAAGGAGGTGCATGGGAATGCTTGCCATTTGGCCTCATGTAAGCCGCCCCGAGTCCCCTTGGGGAGATGGTGGCGGGGTATAAATAAATATTATTATTATTATTATTATTATTATTATTTGTATGTTGTGCTCCACCCCGAGTCCCCCTTGGGGTGAGAAAGGCAGGATGTAAATGCTTTAAAGTATCTATATAAATACAAATGTAGTGGTTATTTGTGGGATTAACACAACTCAAAGAACCACTGGACGAATGGACACCAATGCGACCACTCGCCCAACTGGTACGGAGTTTTGGGCTGGAATGTCACCAGTACGCTGATGACACCCAGCTCATTCTGAGGTTGGACCCCGGGGCGGATTCTGTACCCGATAATTTCCATCTCTGCCTAGAAGCCGTAAGTGGATGGCTGCGAGCCAGTAAGTTGAAGGCGAACCCGGCAAAGATGGAGATCTTGTGGCTGGGCCGCCCGGCGGGGAAGAGGGGGGGGGGGAGATCCAGCTGCCGACGCTTGACGGCGTGGCATTGTGCCCGCAGTCTTTAGTTAAGAGCCTTGGGGTCCGGCTGGACCCTCAGCTGTCTATGGAGGCACAAATTGCTTGTGCCTGCAAGACACCGTTTTACCATCTGCGACAGGCAAAACGTCTGGCTCCTTACCTCTCTCGCTGTGACCTGGCCACGGTGATCCAAGCCACGGTCATCTCGAGGCTCGATTACTGTAACGTGCTATACATTGGCCTACCTCTGTCGGCGATCCGGAAACTCAAACTGGTGCAGAACGCGGCGGCTCGCCTGCTGCTGGGAGCCCCAAGAACATCCCATGTAACACCTCTCCTGCGCGAACTGCACTGGTTGCCCATTGAATTCCAGGTCTCCTTCAAGGTGTTAGTTCTGACTTTCAAGGCCTTACATGGTTTGGGGCCAGTGTACCTGAGGGAGCGGCTTACCCCATACATGCCCAGAAGATCACTGCGTTCAGGGGGTCTTAATATGCTTGAGGTCCCAGGTCTGAAGCTCTATAGGCTTTCCAGCACACGGCAGAGAGCGTTCTCGGTGGCTGCTCCGGTCCTGTGGAACTCACTGCCGGCCGAGACGCGGGCCTGGGACCCGGGAACCTGATGGCCTCAGCCCATCCTAGTCCAGGTCTTGCAAGACCTGGTTGTTCAGGCAAGCATTTGGTGACTGGCCGGTGCCTGATCTGTCAACCCCCGCCTAGCCGTGCTGCCACTGTCTTTTACCATGACCCAGCCTTGCTCTGATTCGTGTGATTTTATGTGATTGTAATTAGTTAGGATTGTTTTATGGTATTTTAGGATATTTTTAGGATATTTTAGGATGTTCTTAAATTTTGATGTGCTTTATATGTTTGGAAACCGCCCTGAGCCTCGGGAAGGGCGGGTTAGCAAATCGAGATAATAAATACATAAATAAATAAATAAATTTGGACACAAGGCGCCTCTCAGGCCCACGAGTGACCATCACTCATACAAACACTGGAAAACACAGCGGAAGAGACTTTAAAAAGCCAAAAAAACCCCAAAAAAATCATTACAGCGCATGCGCGAAACCACATATATACGCAAACACACACATATACACATACACACAAATATATATACACACAGAAAGCACATATACACAGATTGGGCCACAGCAATGCATGGCAGGGGACGGCTAGTAATAAATAAATAATAATAATAATGAGTTCCAACTGAGACACGTTATTCATTGTGCATCATTGTGCACAATTATTGTGCACAGGTTGATCACCAACAATGGTCCACCCTGGCCTCGCATCGGGAGGCATGGAGACGCACTGTGCACAATGATGCGGCCTCTTTCCAGAAGACACGCCGAAGGGGTCTCGAAGAGAAACGACAACGCAGAAAGAACCGCATCGCCCGAGGAGACTTTCTGCTGTGCTTTCTGCAACCGGACTTGCCTGTCTCAGATTGGCCTTCTTAGTCATCAACTAAGAAAGCGTGGGATGAGTCCTTCCTAAGAATCTCCATTCGCGAAGTAATGCCAAGAGAGAGAGGTCAGTGGACTAATCAATAAACAATCAAACTATCTATAATAATAATAATAATAATATGGAAGACACCCTGGCAGATGGCCATGCTGCCCAAAGTTGGTGCCAAAAAAACCTCCTTTGTACTTCTCTCCCTTCTGAGTCAGGAAGCCCCATTGGGCTCAATGCTCTTAACTCTCTGGCTAGAGACCCAAAACATGCCCTGAGCTGTCAGTCATATGCAAGGACGCTGTCCCTTTAAGGCGTTGCCACGCCCCGTTCCTCAGAAGGCCAATCAGGATTGGCGCAGTGAAACATAAGCCTACACGCTCCTAACGCGGCTGCTCGGCCCCGCCCCTTCCCGGGCCTCCTCGGCTCCCCATTGGCTGCGTGGGCCGGCGTTTTAAATAATCACCGCAACGGCCTCCTCGGCGTCTGCGCTGTGATTGGCTGCGGCTGAGCCAATAAGAGGCCTCCCTCCGCCAAGGTTGCAATTTTCAAATCCAGAGTTTGTGCTGCAAGCAGAAGGAAGGCAGAGAGACCCCTCCGACCCAGGTACACGCATTCCCTTGACCCAGGGGGGTATTTTGCACGTGTGAACGCGCCCTGGCGGGTGAGTTTCCCAACTGGGGAGGGAGGGGAGCTGGGGAATTGACCCGGCTTGGTCACGCTTTAACTGCCAGCGTGGCTCAGGCCTGACCAGCCTTGGGAGTAGGAAAGGCCTTGCAGAACTAAAGAGCCTCAAAGTGGTGCCAACCCGCATTAATTCCACAGTGTGGATGCACCCAATGCCTTTTAGGAAGCACACCTTGGCGTGGAAGCGAACTCTTTGCAATTCTCCCACTCATAAGAAAACAACAACAACAATTATTATTATTATTTACAGTATTCTTTACTTGGGCCTTCCAGGTGTTTTGGACTCCAACTCCCACCATTCCCAGCAGCCTCAGGCCCTTTTCCTTTCCCCCCTCAGCCACTTAAGCAGGAAAGGGCCTCAGGCTGTTGGGAATGGTGGGAGTTGGAGTCCAAAGCACCCAGAGGGCCGGAGTTTTCCCATGCCTGTTTGAGGGACCTTAAAGTGGTGAGCCTCCTTCCGACATTGCGATTCTGGATAGAAAACATACAACAGCATAACATGACATGACATTGTTTGAGTCCACAGTGCTCTCTGGGTGTAGGTGAACTACAACTTCCAAACTCAATAAGGTCAATTCCCAAGCAAACCCTTTCAGTCCTTCCTGTTGGTAATGAGAGTTCAATAGGCCAAGTTTGGTTCAATTCCATTGTTGCAAGAGTTCAGGATGCTCTTTGATGGTGTGTTAACTATAAATCCCAGAAACTGTAACTCCCAAATGTCAAGGTCTATTTTCCCAAACACATTTGGGCATATTGAGTATTCATGCCAAGTTTGGTCCTGATCCAACATTGTTTGAGTCCACAGTGCTCTCTGGATATAGGTGAACTACAACTCCAAAACCCAAGGTCAATGCCCACCAAACTCTTATAGTGTTTTCCCTTGCTTATGGGAGTTCTGTGTGGGAAGTTTGTGTCTTTCTGCCGTTCCTGACAAGGTATCTACGGTATGTTGTGTTCATCAAATCAGGCCCAGGTTTCACGCTGAGTGTATAAATACATTTAAAAACATAGTAACTCTATGTATTTCTGTGTTAGAGTGTCATTTTGTGTCATTTTGGTTGGTGGTGTGCCCCAGGATTTAGTACATGTAAAAAATTTGCCGCGGCTCAAAAAAAGGTTGGGAAACACTGCCATAAACACAACACATATAGACAGACACTCAGAGGCTATTTAACATTCCAGCTTCTGGCCACCAGGGGAGCTGTGACTTCCTTATTCTTTGCATACATCCTGGAGATATTTCTGGCCTCGTAAATCAGTTAAATTAGCCTCCCCACAAAGTGGTCCCTAAATTTCCTACTTGACCGATGCAACTGTCTTTTGGGCTGCAAAGGTCGACAACAAGCTACACAATTTTGGTCGGGAGCTCACTCCAACCCGGGCTGGCTTTGAACTCGCCTCTTCTTACGGCTCAAGGGAGGGCACAATGACGTTGAAATGTACCTGTAAAATTAAGGGCGCAGGCTTGAATCTGGGGAGCAGGGTGAGCTCCTGCTGTTAGCCCCAGCTCCTGCCAACCTAGCAGTTTGAAAACATGGAAATGTGACTATGCCAAGGGGTGAGAAAGGCAGCATATAAATGCAGTAAATACATAAATAAATCATTGTTCTATGTCAACCCTCATAAGTTATTATTATTGTTATTATTATTATTATTATATTACTAGCTTGGGGGCTTGGCAGTGCCCGGGTTATTTCGGAAAGGCATTGTTTGTCGGTGCTTCAAGTTTACTCTAGATCAGGCCTGGGCAAACTTTGTCCCTCCATGTATTTTGGACTACAACTCCCACAATTCCTAACAACCTACCGGCTGTTAGGAATTGTGGGAGTTGTAGTCCAAAACACCTGTAGGGCCGAAGTTTGCCCAGGCCTGATCTAGATACAATGTCAGCTGTGTTCAGTGGGTGTGGGTGGACTACAACTCCTATGTGCAAGTCCCACCATCCATGGTCCATTCTCCCCTAAACCACACTTAAAGGACTTAAAGTGGGTCATATGGGGGGTTTCTGTGTGGCAAATGTGGTCCAGGTCCGTCATTCATGAGGGTCGCAGTGGCCAGTGGAAGTGGGAGCCAATCAGAAAGCTGCCACACACACACACACATAAACACACTCATTTTTATTATATATATATAGAATATATATAGATATATAGATTATATTACATATTATAAATACTGTATTATTATATTTTATTGTTCCGTTATGTGATATTATGATTATTATTTCAGCTCTTCCTGCGTCCTGCACCGTTTAGCTGTCCGAGGCCCGGAGGATGCCCCCACCGTCCAATTCTAATAAGACAGTCTCTGCCAGGCGGCCCTGGCCAGGCAGAGCCATGGCAGCGGAGGACGGCCAGGCCGAGAAGGTGGGTCTCCGTGTTTACCTTGCCCCTAATATTGCCAGCTCAGATGGTCCAGGACTCACAGTCCCACCTTGTGTCCTTTCAGGGGCACCGGGCACATCTACGCTAATGCGGCCTGATGCCAGAGCGTTGACTATGGCCATGACCCTTGCGATGGAATCCCAGAGGCCGTGCTAGGGGAGATCCTCTCCCACTCAGTCTGAGCCCCCGCAATCAAACACTGCCTCCCTGAAATCAAACTCGGCCCCCCGCAATAAAACTCAGCCCCCCCCAATCAAACTCAGCTCCCCGCAGCCAAACTCAGCCCCCCCGAGATCAAACACAGCCCCGAGATCAAACACAAACTCAGGCCCCCACAGCCAAACTCAGCCCCCCGAAACAAAATCCTGGCTACGGTCCTGGCTGTGAGTGTTCCGGGCTGCCTGGACTTGTTTTCGAAGCATTCCCTCCTGACGTTTCACCCACATCTATGGCAGGCATCCCCAGGGGTTGTGAGGTTACGCAACCTCACAATCCCTGACGGTGCCTGCCATAGATGTGGGTGAAACGTCAGGAGGGAATGCTTCTGGATACGTGGCCATACAGCCCAGTGATTCCGGCCATTAAAGCCTTCGACAACCGTGGCTGACTGCCGGAGGCCTTTCCTTTTCCTTCTGAGTCACCTTAGAATGTAGGAATGTGGTTGGCCAATTGGAGTCCTTTATGCAAATACCATTTCAGTGGCAACCAATCCCCTCTGTCTGGGGCTGTAGAATGTTAGAGTTCTGAGGCTGGCCAATCAGAGCGCTTTATGCAGATAATCCCACAGTAGCAGCCAATCGAAAAGCTCCCTCCGCACCATCGCACCACCACCCGCAAACACTGACTTTTATTATATACATAGATAGATAAATAATAATAATGGTCATAGAAGGCTTCTAAAACTGCAATTCCCAAGATCCCATTGCGTGGAGCCACGGCAATTAAAGTGGGGCCAAACTGCATCCATTCCGCTGTGCGGATGCACCCCTACTAGTCGCCCTTTGCTGGTGGGGTGGGCAACATACGGCTGGGAAGCGGCTCTCGCCCTTCTCTGCACCCGGTTCCTGTTTTCAGCTCCTCAGAGAAGAGAAGAAACGGACGTTTGGTTTCAGAGGAACGCACCCCTCTGTTTCGTGATGGGTTAACGGAAGCCTCAGTCCTGTCCCTCTGAGCGGTCACCCGGGGGGCTGGACACGAGAGACACTGGGTCTCGCCGGGGGGGGGGGGGGGTTAAGACTTGCTTGCTTTCTTTGGCGCTTCTCCTTCGTGTCTGCTGAAGGAAAGCCTTTTTCTCCCCCTTTCAACCTTGTATTATTACGGCTGTTTTTTGGAGGGCAACTCAGGACCCCCCCCCCCCCCGCATTCTTCTCTCTTTCCAGGGAGAGGCCTCCCAGGTCAAGCGGTCCCCCTCCTCGCCCCAAGGGGCCCCCAAGAAGCGCTCTGCCTTCGGGGATCTCACCAACGTAAGTACAGGCTCCTTTCCTCAAGGCGGGCAACCTGGGGTCCATGAATAGATAAACACCCCCCTCTTCCTGGCTCCCTGGCGGGCCCACTGGCACCCCCAAGGGGAGCCTTCCCTCCCTCCCTGCCTTCCCTCTTTCCTTCCTTCCTCCTTCTCTCGCTCTTTCTCCTTCCTTCCCTTTTTCCTTCCATCTTTTAATCTTTCTTTCCTTCCTTCTTTCCTAACTACCTAACTTCCTCCCTTCCTGCCTTCCCTCATTCCTCCCTCCCTCCTTCTCTCGCTCTTTCTCCTTCCTTCGCTTTTTCCTTCCATCTTTCATTCTTTCCTTCCTTCTTTCCTTCCTTCCTAACTTCCTTCCCTTCTTCTTTCCATCCATCTTTCATTCTTTCCTCCCTCCTCTCCTTCCTCCCTCCTCTCCTTCCTTCCATCTTTCCTTCCATCTTTCCTTCCTAACTTCCTTCCTAACTTCGTTCCTTTAAATCTTTCTTTCTTCCCTTCCTTTTTTCTTTTTCTCCTTTCTTCTTTCCTTCCTTCTTTCCTTCTTTCTTTCTTTTTTTCTTTCTTTCCTTGCTCCCTCGCTCCCTCCCTTCACCTCTGGCCTTTTCCCTTGCAGGCCCACAAGGCTCAGCACATTGGGAAGAAGGAGGAGGCAGCGGTGGTGGTCAAAGCGGGTTCCAAGAAGGCGGCACCGGCGGCAGCGCCCAAAGGAGGCAGGGCGGTCGCCACCAAGAGCAAAGACACCAGCTGTAAAAAGTAAGGCAAGGGCAGAGCACCCCTCGTGGCTCTTATGAGCGCAGCTTTCCAAGCAGGCGTGCGCTATGCTCATAATATAATATAATAGGCTTGACCTTGAAGGAGACCCTGGGGGGGGGGGTGGCGGCTGATGGGGAGCTCTGGGGTGGGCTGGTCCATGAGGTCACAAAGAGTCAGAAGCGACTGAACGAATGAACAACAACAAATATAATGTATATACATAAAATATTTATATATTATAAATATTATAAAGTAATACAATATAATACTACTACTAATAGTATGATTATTAGTATAATTATATATTTTATATTACATGTAATATTATGGTATAATTATCATAATATACGGATCATAAGTTATAAGTAAATACAATATTATATATATATATTAGCTGAGGACCCGGCGGTGCCCAGGTTATTTGAGGAATGCCTTGTGTGCCAAGGATGGTTCCTATTAGATGTTTATGTGGCTTGCAGTGGTCTCAGGAACTTAGTGAAGGTACTGCAAGTCCCATTGGCCGTGGTCCACCCCCCTCCAAACAGCACCAGGGTGCAGAGTGGGTCATGGGGGCTCTGTGTGTCACATTTGGTCTTGATCATTCTCTGGATGAGGGTGGCAGCGGTCTCAGAAAGTGAGTGAAGGTACTTCAACTCCCATCATCCGTGGTCCGTCCCACTCAAAACTGCACCAGGATGTAGAGTGGGTCATGGGTACTCTGTGTGTCAAGTTTGGGCCTGGTCTCTGATTTGTAGGGGCTGCATTGTTCTGTGGGAAATGTATTGGGTGAAGGTACTGCAAATCCCATCATTTGTGAGCCATCCTGCCGTAAACCGCAGCAGGTTTGTAAAGTGGGCCATTGGGCCTCTGTGTGCCAAGTTTGGTCCTGATTCGTCATTGGTGTGGGCCACAGTGCTCTAATGAAGTGAACTAAAGTACTGCAAGTCCCATCATCCATGGTCCACCCCCCTCAAACTGCACCAGAATGTAGGGTGCATCTGGGGGGGGGGGGGTCTGTGTGCCAAGTTTGGTCTTGTTCTGTCATTGTTGGGGGCCTAGTCAGGAAAATCAAGTTGAGGAAGCCTTGCTGTCAATTTTGGGCCTAGTCTGTGATTTATAGGGGCTACAGGGTTGTTTGGGAAGTGAATGAGGTGAAGGTACTGCAAATCCCATCATTCGTGGCCCATCCTGCCCTAAACCACAGCAGGTTGTGAAGTGGGCCATTGGTCCTTTGTTTGCCAAGTGTGTTCCTGATCCGTCATTGCTGTGGGCCGTAGTGGCTGACTGCCTGAGGCCTTTCCGTTTCCCTCTGAGTCACTTTAGAATGTTGGAATGTGGTTGGCCAATCGGAGCCCTTTATGGAAATACCATTTCAGTGGCAACCAATCTCCTCTGTCTGGGGCCGTAGAATGTTGGAGTTCTGAGGCTGGCCAATCAGAGCCCTTTATGCAAATAATCCCACAGTTGCAGTCAATTGAAACGCTGGCACATATTCCTCCCGTCGCACCACCCACCGCCCGCGATCACGGACTTTTATTGTATAGATAGATAGAGGCCCAGTTGGTAACAAGATACATCCTTAGAGCACAGAGATCTATCTGGCGGAGCACATGGGCAATCGTATGTTATTGTTAATTATTGAAATATCAAATATGCTGTTATGTAGAAAGGTTTTTTAAAAATTCCGATACAATTCTTAACTCTGTTACAAGTAAATGTCCGTGTTTACATAAGTTTTAAAGAGGAGGGGGCATCAGTCTCCTCCTATAAAGCCCTAAACGGCCAGAACTGCTTAGGGCTTTATAGGACTTTGAATTGTGCCCGGTAGCAGACTGGTAGCCAGTGGAGCAGGCGCAACAGAGGAGTTGTGCGCTCCCTGAGTGTCGCTCCTGTTAGCTATCTGGCTGCCGTCCCTTGCACCATTTGAAGCTTCCGGACAGTCTTCAAAGGCAGCCCTACGTTGAGAGCATTGCAGTAGTCTATATGGGATGGACTACCGTGGCCAAGTCAGGTTTCCCAAGATACGGGCGCAGCCGGCGCACAAGTTTTAGCTGTGCAATCACTCCCCTGGGGCTCCAAGCTCAGAATACACATTGCATATCGAAACGTGAGGCGTTGTGATGCCTGGGAGAGGAAGCGAGCAACCTGCCTTGTGCAGGCGCAGGTGTCCTCCTTGCGCGACCTCCATCCCACAACCGGCTCCTGCTCCCTCCAGATCACAGAACAGCGTTCCGTCAGAGGAGGCGCCAGTGGCGAAGACGGAACCTGTGGCCCGGAAGGATCCGGCGGAGACGGAGGATCCCTGTCGGACGGCGGAGGAGCCAGCCGAACCGGTATTATTATTATTATTACTATGAAGAAACCCATTATTCTGGGTCATGCGCCGTGGCCTTGCGCCTTCGGCCTCCTTGCTGGGGCCTCTGCCTTCTCTCACTGCAACCCTCCTTTGCAGGTGGCTCCTGTGGAGGACATCGACACGCCGCAGCTGGACGATCCTTACGCCACCGCCGAATACGCGAAGGACATCTTTGTCCACATGCGGGAGCGGGAGGTAGTTTGCTCACACTACTGGCGTGGGGCTAAGAAACACCAAATCCAGGGGGTGCACTGGGCAAACCATCAGCACAAGAGATGCTCTCAGACTGAGGCAAACTAACACTGAGGCCTTCTCACACCAAACCTTCCCAGATTGAGGCCTACCTCACACTGAGGCATTTCTCCCACTGAGGCCTTCTCACACTGAGGGTTCTCTCACACTGAGGCAAACTAACACTGAGGCCTTCTCACACCAAGCCTTCCCAGATTGAGGCCTACCTCACACTGAGGCATTTCTCCCACTGAGGCCTTCTCAGACTGAGGCAAACTCACACCGAGGCCTTCTCACACCAAGCCTTCCCAGATTAAGACCTATCTCACACTGAGACATTTCTCCCACTGAGGCCGTCTCACACCGAGGGTTCTTTCCCACTGAGGCAAACTAACACTGAGGCGTTCTCATACCAAGCCTTCCCAGATTAAGACCTATCTCACACTGAGGGTTCTGTCAGACTGAGGCAAACTAACACTGAGGCCGTCTCGTACTGAGGGTTCTGTCAGACTGAGGCAAACTAACACTGAAGCCTTCTCACACCAAGCCTTCCCAAATTGAGGCCTACCTCACACTGAGGCATTTCTCCCACCGAGGCCTTATCAGACTGAGGCAAATGAACACCGAGGACTTCTCATACCAAGCCTTCCCAGATTAAGACCTATCTCACACTGAGACATTTCTCCCACTGAGGCCTTCTCACACTGAGGGTTCTCTCAGACTGAGGCAAACTAACACTGAGGCCTTCTCGCACTGAGGGTTCTCTCAGACTGAGGCAAACTAACACTGAAGCCTTCTCACACCAAGCCTTACCAGATTGAGGCCTACCTCACACTGAGGCATTTCTCCCACCGAGGCCTTCCCAGATTGAGGCCTACCACACACTGAGGCATTTCTCCCACTGAGGCCTTCTCAGATTGAGGCCTACCTCACACTGAGAAATTTCTCCCACTGAGGCCTTCCAAGATTGAGGCCTACCTCACACTGAGACATTTCTCCCACTGAGGCCTTCCCAGATTGAGGTCTACCTCACACTGAGGCATTTCTCCCAGCGAGGCCTTCTCACACCGAGGGTTCTCTCCCACTGAGGCAAACTAACACTGAGGCCTTATCATACTGAGGGTTCTCTCAGACTGAGGCAAACTAACACCGAGGACTTCTCACACCAAGCCTTCCCAGATTGAGGGCTACCTCACACCGAGAGTTCTCTCCCACTAAGGCACACTAACACTGAGGCCTTCTCATACTGAGGCCTACTAACACACCGAGGCCCTTCTCCCTGAAAGACCTCACACAGGCCTGCCCCAAGGCAACCACCCCTTGCGTGCCTGGGTGACCCCTCCTCACCTTGTGGGCATGGGGAGCACCACTTCCTCCTCATTGCGCCCTCTTTGCGCCCTCTTCTTCCTGCAGGAGAAGTTCATACTTCCGGACTACATGGAGGACCAGCCGGACATCAGCACGGACATGAGGGCCATCTTGGTGGACTGGATGGTGGAGGTGCAGGTGGGTCCGCCTCACCCTTCCCGGCAGGGTTTGCGGAGGGAGCCACGGCTTGGCTTCTCTGGCTTTTCCTTGCTCCGGGGGCGGCTTGCCAGGGCCTTCCCGTCCCTGGGGTTCACGGAGGGGGCGTTTCCGAGTTGCGACGCCAAACGACAGCCAAGGGCCCGACAAGCACAACCACTTTGACTTGCTGCGGTCCCTTCCACAGGAGAACTTTGAGCTGACCCATGAGACGCTCTACCTGGCGGTCAAGCTGATGGACCACTATCTAGTGAAGGTGCCCGTCATGCGCGACCGGCTGCAGCTCATCGGCTCCACCACCATCCTCATCGCCTCCAAATTTGAGGTGAGAGCCGGGCCCTCCTTCCCACCCTTTGCCTTGCTCCTGGGCCGTGGGGGGTGGGGGTGGGGGTGGGGGGGCTTGCTGCGTTTTGGGTGCTGTACTACAGGTACTGAACATGGCCTCGCACGACCTGGTTCCTTTGGCCAGTCGAGCATGGGCTTCTGGGGTTTATAGTTCACCTGCAATCAAAGACCTAGGTCAGTGTTTTTCACCCTTTTTTGAGCAACGGCACATTTTTTACATTTCCAAAATCCTGGGGCACACCACCCACCAAAATGACACAAAATGACACTCGAACCCAGTAATACGTATAGTTAATGAATACTCAATATGCCCAAATGTGAACGCAGATGGAGTTTGGGGAAAATAGACCTTGACATTTGGGAGTTGTAGTTTCTGGGATTTATAGTTAACACACAAAGAGCATCCTGAACTCTTGCAACAATGGAATTGAACCAAACTTGGCCTATTGAACTCTCATTACCAACAGGGTTTGCTTGGGAATTGACCTTGAGTTTGGAAGTTGTAGTTCACCTACACCCAGAGAGCACTATGGACTCAAACAATGTTATGTTGTTTGTTTTCTATCCGGAATCACAATGTTGGAAGGAGGCTCACCACTTTAAGGTCCCTCAAACAGGCATGGGAAAACTCCGGCCCTCTGGGTGCTTTGGACTCCAACTCCCACCATTCCTAACAGCCTGAGGCCCTTTCCTGCTTAAATGGCTGAGGGGGGGAAAGGAAAAGGGCCTGAGGCTGCTAGGAATGGTGGGAGTTGGAGTCCAAAACACCTGGAAGGTCCAAGTTTGCCCGTGCCAGCTTTCAACAGAGACCTCTTCCCCCCCCCTTCGCGCCCTTTCTTCCCCCTCCTGCCCAACACTTACTTTTTCTTCTCCACTGCCGCTACTGCCGCCATTTTGATCCGAGGGGGCAGCGTGAGCGTGTTCAGGAGGGGAGGGGGGAGGGAGGAAGGCATGACCCGCGCGGGCGCTACTGCGCAGACTCGCCCCAGAGCAAAGCGAGGCCAAGCGAGCAGAGCGAGGCTGGGATGAAGGGAGCCCGAGTGGAGAAGGAAAAGTGTTCGGCAGGAGGGGGAAGGAAGGGATTGGAGGCTCCAATTTCCCACGGCACACCTGAGGATCGCCCACGGCACACTAGTGTGCCGTGGCACACCAGTTGGGAAACACTGCCCTAGGTGATGGTTGGAGTTCGTATGAAGGTATCTACCTGTGTGTCGAGGTTTTCTGTGAACCATGTGGCCCGATTGTGGATGGATGACCGGGACACGTAGAAATGGCCGTGTTCCTTTGTTTTCTTTTTTCGGGGCGCATGGGGTGTCTGGGTGGGTGCTGTTGAGGTGCTCCATGAACCCGTTGAGGTCTTCTCCGCAGCTCCAAACGCGGAAGGGTCTTTCTCCCACCCTGGACCTTCCACACATGGTATAGTTTGCAATATGCCCCCCGGTGGTACAGTGGGTTAAACCGCTGAGCTGCTGAACTTGCTGACCAAAAGGTCTCCCATTTGAATCCAGGGAGCGGCGTGAGCCCCCGCTGTCAGCCCCAGCTTCTCCCAACCTAGCAGTTCGAAAACGTGAAATAGAAAATACTGGAAGGGCTTGGTGGGCATGGACCTTGAGTTTGGGAGTTGTAGTTCACCTACGTGGCGAATGGGATGTTTGGGTGGGTGCTGTTGAGGTCTTCTTCACAGCTCCAAACACGGAAGGTTCTTTCTCCCACCCTGGACCCTTCCACACATGTTATAGTTTCCAATATGCCCCCAATGGTGCAGCGGGTTAAACTGCTGACCTGCCGGGTTAAACCGCAGACCGAAAGAGGAGCGGCGTGAGCTCCCGCTGTCAGCCCCAGCTTCTCCCAACCTAGCAGTTTGAAACCATGAGTAGATCAATAGGTACTGCTCCGGCGGGAAAGTAACGGCGCTCCATGCAGTCATGCTGGCCACATGACCTTGGAGGTGTCTATGGGCAACACCAGCTCTTCAGCCCAGAAATTGAGATTAGCTCCACACCCCAGAGTTGGACACGACTGGACTTCATGTCAGGGGAAAACGTTGACCTCTCCCTTACAAACCTCTGGGGATCCTGCCGGAGATGTGGGTCAAAACTCACAGCAACCCAATCCAAACAACGTTTTGACCGAGTGACATTCTGATTTCGGAGAAGAGGTTCTTTTCCATGGGGAGCACAAAAGGGCCCGGGACACATTGCCACCCGTATGTTTTAGTTTTGAGTTCAGGCTGTTCCTAATTAAACCTTGGGAGAGGCACGGTGCCGGCGTGGCAGAGACACAACAAAACCTCGGGAAGAAGGGCTTCAGTGTGTCATGGGTCTGCACACCAGGAAGCACCGGCACTCTGGCTGCATTAAGATCACTACTGAGCCAAAGGTCATGAGTTCGAAGCCAGCCCGGGTCGGAGTGAGCTTCCGACCATCTGTCTAGCTTGCTGTCGACCTTTGCATCTGTCAAGTAGGAAATTTAGGTACCGCTTTATGCGGGGAGGCTAATTTAACTCATTTACGACACCATAAAATGTCCAGCAAGCGAGCAAAAGAACGAGGAAGCGCTCCACCAGTGTCACAAATGGACGGTGAAGCGACAGCTCCCCTGGTGGCCAGAATACCCCCATGAAAGCTGAAAAGCTAAATAGCCTCTGAGAGTCTGTCTATATATGTTGTGTGTCTATGGCATTGAATATTTGCCATGTATATATAATATATGTGTATATAAAATGATATATTGTATATACATATAATATTGATAATATAATGCAATACAATATAACACTAATAATAATATTATAATAATATATTTTATATTACACTAGCTTGGGGACGCGGCGGTGCCCGGGTTATTTGAGGAAGGCATTGTGTGCCAAGGTTGGTTCCTATTAGATGTTTACGTGGCTTGCAGTGGTCTCAGCAACTTAGTGAAGGTCCTGCGAGTCCCATTGACCATGGTCCATCCCCCTCCAAACAGCACCAGGAAGCAGAGTGGGTCACGGGGGCTCTGTGTGCCAAGTGTGGTCTTGATCAGTCATTGGATGAGGGTCACAGCGGTCTCAGAAAGTGAGTGAAGGTACTTCAACTCCCATCATCCGTGATTCGTCCCACTCAAAACTGCACCAGGATGTAGAGTGGGTCATGGGTACTCTGTGTGCCCCAAGTTTGGGCCTGGTCTCTGATTTGTAGGGGCTGCATTGTTTTGTGGGAAGTGAATCGGGTGATGGTACTGCAAATCCCATCATTTGTGAGCCATCCTGCCGTAAACCGCAGCAGGTTTGTAACGTGGGCCATTGGGCCTCTGTGTGCCAAGTTTGGTCCTGATCTGTCATTGCTGTGGGCCGCAGTGGCTGACTGCCTGAGGCCTTTCCTTTTCCCTCTGAGTCACTTTAGAATGTTGGAATGTGGTTGGCTAATCGGAATCCTTTATGCAAATACCGTTTCAGTTGCAACCAATCCCCTCTGTCTGGGGCTGTAGAATGTTGGAGTTCTGAGCCAATCAGCCATTTATGCAAATAATCTCATAGTGGCAGCCAATCGAAACGCTGGCACATATTCCTCCCACCGCACCACCGCAAACACTGATTGTTATTATATACATAGATAGATATAGATATATAATATTGATAATATTATAATGTAATACAATATAATACTACTAATAACACTATGATATAATTATATATTTAATATTACATGTAATATTTCTAATATTACATTATAATGTTATAGTACAATGTAATATATAACATTAATATTGTGCTATGGCAATAATATAATACATTGTACTAGCTGTACCCGGCACGCGTTGCTGTGCCCTATTTTGGAGATGTGAGGAAGTCTGAGTATGTAAGGGTTGGGATTGTTGTTAGTTATGGTGTTGTTGGGGTCATGGCTGTGTGGTTGTGGGTTGTTCTGGTGGGTGGGATGTTGGAGTCCTGGGGAGTTGTTGGTGTGTGGTGTTGCTGGCGTTCTGCAGAGCTTTTGGATATACAATGTTTTTTGTCTTTCCGTCTGCTGTGTTGATGTAGAGGTTGATGCGTGTGTGGGTGGGGTACTTGGGAAGTGAGTGGAGGTACTTGAAATCCCATTATCCATGGTGTGTCCTCCTCTGAACTGCAGTCAGATGGAGCGTGGGTCATGGGGGGCATTGTGTGCCAAGTTTGGTCTTTATCGGCCTTGGTTCTGGGCCACAGTGGTCTGTGGGAAATGATGGGTTTTGAAGTAGTTCAAATCCCATTATCCATGGAGGTACCTCAAGTCCCATAATCCATGGTCCACCCTCCTCCAAACTGTAGTAGAATGTAGCGTGGGTCATAGGGGCTCTGTGTTACTGTAAATTCAGGCCATACACAATGTCCAATGAGCTGAGGCGTAGTCGGGAGAATCAAGTTAATGAAGCCTTACTGTCAATTCAGAGCGTAAACAGCATTCCATTAAGTGAGGCCTAGTCAGGAAAATTAAGTTAATGAAGCCTTACTGTCAATTTTGGGCGTGGTCTGTGATTTGTAGGGGTGTAAATTTTCTGTGGGAAGTGATTTGGGTGTTTGTGTTTGTGCCTCAGCCCTTTGCCTTATCCTCCTCTGACAGTTTATTATGGGTCGGAATGTTCATGTTGGCTGGCCAGTACAGGAGTTATGCAAATCCGCCTGTATTGGCAGCCAATCATGTTGTCAGAATGTAGAGGCTGGGAGAGTCGTTGGCAGCCCCGGAGGATGCTGGGAAATGTAGTTTTTTTACTTGTTGTTTTGGGGGCCTTTTAGGTTTTGGGGGGAAAGTTTCTTTGCTACAAACCTACCTTGCTTGAGGCCAATTTCTGTTGACAAGTTTGGTGTCTCTGCCTTGTAAGATTTCTCTGTTTGGGACGGTCGTTCCATGACGGGAACCCCTTTATATAATACATTTACATTTTACTTGTAAGCTGCTCCGAGTGCCCTTTGGGGTGAGAAGGGCGGGATATAAATACTGTCAATCAATAAATATGTTGGGGGGGGGGGATTGGAACCCCAAAGAGTCAGGCCATTTGGGAGTGTCCTGGGACTCTGCCATTGGGTTTGCAGTTTCCTGCCCGTCGGCGGCCTCTTGGTCACGCTTCGGCCACTGACCTCTCCTCTCCCTCCCCTCTGCAGGAGCGCTGCCCTCCCTGCGTGGACGACTTCCTCTACATTTGCGATGATGCATACAAGAGGGAGGAGCTTCTGGCCACAGAGGTGAACATCCTGCAGGCGCTGCGCTTTGACATCAATATTCCCATCGCGTACCGCTTCCTCCGGCGCTTTGCCAAGGTGAGTCACCATCCAGAAACCTTGTTTTCATGGCTGCCGCAAAAGTACCGTGTAGACTCGAGTCTAAGCCCATCGGAACCGGCAGCATTGTGGTGGGAGGGGCGAGTCCAGTGTGGTGGCCTTGTGGTGTAAACAAAGGGTGGTATGCGCATATGGGGTGGGCATGTCTGCCAGAACTGTACCCGTTTGCATTCCCATAGAACCATTATTCTGACCTTCCCCCAGGGAGCCATCCTTTCCCCTTTATTGTTCAACACCCAGGCCCGGATCAAGCCCTTTTGCCGCCCAAGGCCAAAGGGTCTGCCTCCGCCCCTCCCCCTCCCCCGGCTCCGCCCCTCCCCGCCGCTCTGCCCCTCACCGGATTGAAGGAAGGAGGGCGGGGGAGGAGAAAGAGGCGCCCTCCCGCCGCGCGTCCCGACCGCCCACCCCTTTTGGCGGGGCTGGAAGAGGGGCGGCGGTGCGGCGGCGCAGCTTCTCCCTGCCTGGCGACGCCAAGCCAGGGAGGAGGCAGAGAGGAGTCCCGCCGCCGCCCCTCCTCCCTTGCGTGGCGTGATGGCGCAGGGAGGAGGGGCGGCGGCGCGGCTTCTCTCCGCCTCCCTGGCTTGGTGTCGCCAGGCAGGGGAGAGCCCGCCGCCCCTCCTCTCTTGCGTCGTCACGCCATGCCAGGGAGGGGGGGGCAGCGGCGCGGCTTCTCTCCGCCTCCCTGGCTTGGCATCGCCGGGCAGGGAGGAGGAGGCGGAGAGAATTCGCGCCACCGGCCCTCCTCCCTTGCGTCGTCACGCCCCTTTCAGGCCGGCTTTAGGAGGGAGGGCGGATCGGCTCTGCGCCGGCGAGGAGGGGCGGAGTCAGGGGCGGGGCCGATCCTCCCTCCCTCCTAAAGCAGAGCCGAGGAGAGCAGAGCAAAGGGAGGGGGCGGCCGTGCATGCGCCCTTTTCTTAAAAAAAATATTTTTTTTGATTTTTAAAAAAAATTTTGGGGTGATTTTTAAAATTTGGGGGGGGGGGTCCCGATCTGCTTCCCCCCCCAAAAGTGCCGCCCGAGGCCATGGCCTAGGGTGGCCTTATGGGTAATCCGGGCCTGTCAACATCTATATGCGTCCGTTGGCCCAGCTGGTTTGTGACTTTGGTAGACCAGAGTGCCACCAGTACGCCGATGACACCCAGCTGGTGCTGAGGATGGACGGCAGGCCAGACACCGTACCCGATGGTTTCCATCAGTGCCTCGAAGCCGTGACTGGATGGCTGCGCTCCAGCCGGCTGAAGGTGAGCCCATCAAAGACGGGGATCCTGTGGTTGGGTCGCCCTGAGATGGGTGAGTGCCGGTTGCCTACCCTGGATGGCGAGCAACTAAGCCCGTCACCCTTGGTAAAAAGCCTGGGAGTCCAGTTGGACCCACTGCTATCGATGGAGACTCAGGTCTCCACGGTCAGCAGAATAGCATTCGACCATCTCCGACAGGCTAGGCGGCTGGCTCCTTACCTATCCAGGGACGACCTGGCCACGGTAATCCAGGCGACGGTCATCTCGAGGCTAAACTACTGTAACGGCCTCTACATTGGCCTTCCCTTGTCGGCAATCCGGAAACTCATGCTGGTGCAAAACGCTGCCGCTCCCATCTTGCAGCCATTGCACTGGCTACCAGTCGAGTACCGGATTGTTTTCAAGGTGCTGGTTTTGACCTTTAAGGCCTTGCATGGTCTAGGGCAGTGTTTCTCAACCTTCCTAATGCTCACGATCGGCCCCGCCCCTGCTCACTGATACAGTTCCTCATGTTGTGGTGACCCTCAACCATTATTTTCATTGCTACTTCATGTTGTGGTGCATTATTTTATTGCTACTTCATAACTGTTTGGGGGGGGGTTGATTTTGTCATTTGGAAGTTGCTGAGATTTATAGTTCACCCACAATCAAAAAGCATTCTGAACTCAGCAACAATGGAATTGAACCAAACTTGGCACAAAAAACTCCCATGACCAACAGCAAATACTGGAAGTGCATGGTGGGCATTGACCTTGAGTTTGGGAGTTGTAGTTCACCTACTTTGAGAGCACTATAGACTCAACAATGATGAATCTGGGCCACAGACATTTAATCCTCAATATACCCATATGTGAACTCTGGTGGAGTTTGATCTTGACATTTGGGAGTTGTAGTTGCTGGGATTTATAGTTTACAATCAAAGAGCATTCTGAACTCACCAACAATGGAATTGAACCAAATTTGGTACACAAAACTCCCATGACCAACAGCAAATACTGGAAGTGCTTGGTGGGCATTGACCTTGAGTTTGGGAGTTGTAGTTCACCTACTTTGAGAGCACTATAGACTCAACAATGATGAATCTGGGCCACACTTGACACGAATCCTCACTATACCCAAATGTGAACACTGGTGGAGTTTCGGGAAAATAGATCTTGACATTTGGGAGTTGTAGTTGCTGGGATTTATAGTTCACCTACAATCAAAGAGCCCCTTGCACCCCACCAATGATAGAATTGGGTCAAACTTCCTACACAGAACCCTCATGCCTTGACGGGACTAGCTGGCGTGAGCCTCCATCCCATCTCACACGCTCTCCCTCACCCACACATGCGCATCATGTTGCCATGCGCCAAGCACGCCTGCTCTCTCCCCCCCCCCAAACTTGGAGTCTCAGAAACAGCCCTCCCCTTGGTTGGGAGGCCTGCCAATCACCGCAAAGGAGGGCTTTAGGTGGGAGAATTCGCAGTCTGTTTCCAAAAAGAAAGAGAAGGTCTTTCTGATGGTCTTTGGCGACCCCTCTGAAACCCTCTCACGACCCCCCTGGGGGTCCCGACCCCCAGGTTAAGAAACACTGGTCTACGGCCAGTGTACCTGAGGGACCGCCTCACCCCATACGTTCCCCCAAGATCACTACGTTCAGAAGAACCAAATCTCCTGACAGTTCCATCTGTCCACTCCTGTGACCTCTCTGTGACAAGACAACGAGCTTTCTCCGTGGTGGCTCCGACGCTATGGAATGCATTGCCGGACGATGCTCGCGCCATCACGGAGCTAGTTCCCTTCCGGAGGGCATGCAAAACAACTCCGTTTAAGCTTGCCTTCAACTCTGTTCTCCGGATACCATGACCATGTCCTTTATCTGACCAAATGTTTTATATGCATTTTATGTAATTTGCGTGTGTCTTATGTGCTTTTATGTGTATTTTAACTGATTGCTGTGTACCTGCAGGGAGCAGCGGTATACAAAATCAAATAAATACATAAATACATAAATAAATGTGCTGACGTATCCTTCCAATAATATCAATAATGAGCATAAAATAATAAATGTGATAATAGAGCAAAATAATGGAAACGTAATAACAATAATAATATAGTAAAATAATAAATGCAAGAATAACTGATAATAAAGTAAAATAATAAATGCAATAATAATACATTGAGTAAAATAATTAAAATGTAATAATAATAAAAATAAAAATAGAGTAAAATAATAAATGTAGTAATAACTAATAATAAAGTAAAATAATAAATGCAATAATAATAAGTTAAATCAATCTAACAATAATAATAGAGTTAAATAATGAATGTAATAATAACTAATAATAAATGTAATAGTAATAATACATTGAGTAAAATAACTAAAATGTAATAATAATAATAATAGAGCAAAACATGTGCTGGTCAGTGACGGTAATAAAGTTTTGTATTGTAGAGTAAAATAATGAATGTAATAATAAAAATAGAGTAAATTAATTAAAGTAATCAAGTTATTAATAGAGTAAATTAATTAATGTAATAACAATAATAGAGTAAAATAATAGATGTAATAATAGCTCTAATAATAAAGTAAAATAATAAATGCAATAATAATAGAGTAAAATAATAAATGTGATAATAATAGGGCAAAATAATAAATGCAATAATAAGTTAAATAATAAATCTAACAATAATAATAAAGAGAGTTAAATAATGAATGTAATAATAGTAAATGTAATAGTAATAATACATTGAGTTAAATATTTAAAATGTAATAATAGAGTAAAATATGTGCTGGTCAGTGACAGTAATAAAGTTTTGTATTGTAGAGTAAAATAATGAATGCAATTATAAAAATAAAGTAAATTAATTAATGTAATAAAATTAATAATAGAGTAAAATAATGAATGTAATAATAGCTCTAATAATAAAGTAAAATAATAAATGCAATAATAGGGTAAAATAATAAATCAATAAAAATAATAATAGAGTAAAATAATGAAAACGTAATAATAATAGAGTAAAATATGTGCTGGTCATTGACAGTTTTGTATTGAGAGCAAAATAACAAATGTTATAATAAAAATACAATAAAATAATAAATGTAATAAAAATAATTTAAATGTAATAATAATAATAAATTGAATAAAATAATAAATATAATAACAGAGTAAAATAATAATGTTGACTTGAGTCTAAGCCGAGTGGGGCTTTTCTGGCCTAGAGGAAGGGGTTGAAAAACTCAGCTTATATATTCAAGACTATACAACGAATGGGTTGAGACTTTGGGGGATTCATTGACTGTGCCCCTCCCACAAAGACAAAGTTTGGGCAGTTTCATAAACCTTTCCCATGTTTCGTTCCAATGATGGAACCAATGAGGCAATGGCATTTGAAACCCAGGAACAAGAATCGTGTTGTGTGTTGTGTGGTGTTCTGCAACAAGTGTGCGGGGTGCCGCCGGGCCCCCCCACTCAGCCGGTCTGTGTGCCCCCCTCCTTATTTCCTCCCTGGCTCCTCCTGCAGTGCGCCCATGCCTCGATGGAGACGTTGACGCTGGCCCGCTTCCTCTGCGAACTGACCTTGCAGGACTACAACTTCGTCCAGGAGAGAGCGTCCTGCTTGGCCGCCAGCTGCCTCCTCCTGGCCCTCAAGACGAAGAAGCTGGGCGGCTGGGTGAGTGCCCCGGCACAGGCCCCGATTAACTCTTTTTGGCGCACTAGGCCACACATTGGAAGCTACGCCCCCGGGCCGATGCTGAGCGTGCGCGTATAAATAAAAATTGGGGGGTCCGGATCGGGCGCCCCCCCCAATGGCTTTGCCCCTAGGCCGTGGCCTAGTGTAGCCTTATGGATAATCCGGGCCTGCCGGGACGCTGGGCCTAGTTGGGGTCCTCGGGGAGTGACTCCTATGGGGGGGGTCCCATTGGGGCCAGTTCTCCAGGCCTCCCCCTCTCTCTAGCCATTGAGTGGTCACCTCGAGTCGGGGCCAAAAGGTCACCACCTCCTCCTTCCTCCTTTGCAGAGCCCAACGCTGGAATACTACAGCGGATACAAAGCGGAAGATCTACGCTTGCTGGTCAAGCGGCTGAATTTCGTCTTGACCTACAGCCACGACCAAAGGCTCAAGGCCGTCCGGAGCAAGTACTCCCACCGGTGAGGCCTGTGGCGCATGACTGCGTGTGGCGTGGGGTAGCATGCGTGCGCACTGCCCTTTTCTGGGGTGGCAGGCCACTGGGCGCTCCCTTCCTCATGCCGTGATGCCTGGGTTGGGGGGGGGCAAGGGGGGTCACCTCACCTTGTGCTGACCCCCAACCAAAACATTTTTTTTTGTTGCAACTTCATAACTGTCGTCACGTAAATATCCGATACACAGGATGTATTCTCATTCACTGGGCCACTAGTGGGTTTGGCGGGGGGGGGGGCACTGATTTTGCCATTTGGGAGTTGTAGTTGCTGGGATATATAGTTCACCTACAACCAAAGAGCATTCTGAACTCCACCAATGATGGAATTGAACCAAAGTTGGCACACAGAACTCCCATAAGCAAGAGAAAATGCTATAAGAGTTCAGTGGGTATTGACCTTGAATTTTGGAGTTGTAGTTCACCTACATTCACAGAGCACTGTGGACTCAAGCAATGATGGATCTGGACCAAACTTGGCACGGATACTCTATACGCCCAAATGTGAACACTGGTGGAGTTTGGGGGAAAATAAGACCTTGACATTTGGGAGTTGTCGTTTCTGGGATTTATAGTTCACCTACAATCAAGGAGCATTCTGAACACCAATGATGGAATTGAACTAAACTTGGCACACAGGACTCCCTTGACCAACAGAAAACACTAGAAGGGTTTGGTGGGCATTGACCTTGAATTTTGGAGTTGTAGTTCACCTACATTCACAGAGCACTGTGGACTCAAGCAATGATGGATCTGGACCAAACTTGGCACAGATACGCAATACGCCCAAATGTGAACACTGGTGGAGTTTGGGGGAAAATAAGACCTTGACATTTGGGAGTTGTAGTTTCTGCGATTTATAGTTCACCTACAATCAAAGAGCATTCTGAACTCCACCAATTATGGAATTGAACCAAACTTGGTACGCAGAACTCTCGCGACCAACAGAAAACACTAGAAGGGTTTGGTGGGCATTGACCTTAAGCTTGGGAGTTGTAGTTCACCTACATCCAGAGAGCACTGTGGACTCAAACAATGATGGATTTGAACCAAACTTGGCACACAGAATTCCCAGAGAGCACTATGGACTCGAACAATGATGGATCTGGACCAAACTTGGCTTGAATACTCAATATGCCCAAATGTGAACAGTGGTGGAGTTTGGGGGAAAATAGACCTTGACTTTGGGAGTTGTAGTTCACCTACATCCAGGGAGCACTGTGGACTCAAGCAATGATGGATCTGGACCAAACTTGGCACGAATACTCAATACGCCCAAATGTGAACACTAGTGGAGTTTGGGGAAAATAGACCTTGACATTTGGGAGTTGTAGTTTCTGGGATTTACAGTTCACCTACTACATTCTGAACCCCACCAATGACAGAATTGGGCCAAACTTCCTACACAGAACCCCCATCACCAACAGAAAAAATTGTGTTTTCTAATGGTCTTTGGTGACCCCCCGCAGGGGTCCCGATCCCCAGGTTGAGAAACACTGCCTGAAGGCCTGGATCCTATTGGTAATCTTACCTAGACCCAGGGCTTAGTGTATGTGCCGGACTCCTGCGTTGTGGGGGTTAGATTGGGTGGCCCTCGGGGCCTTTCCGAGTCGTCAAATGTAGTTCTTTTGTAACCCAAACCTTTTCAGGGATGTAGCAGAGGCTGGATGGCCATCTGTCAGGGGTGTTCTGAATGTGATTGGGCCAAACACAGAACGGGGTTGGGGTGGATGATGGCCCACCAGCAGGTCTCTTCCAACTCTCCCTCCAATGGACGGACTCAATAGTCCCCAGGGTTGGAAAGCGAGCCCAGGGTGCCGGAGAGCGTGCCCAAGCCCTTCAGCCTGCCTCCCGTGCTGGTGCCAACGCTCATGCCTCTTTGCCTTCCTCTCTTCCTCCGCAGGGTCTTCTTCGAGGTGGCCAAGGTGGCGCCCATGGACATGATGGAGCTGGAGGAAGCCCTGAGGAGCTAACTCGCCCGGCGCAAGGGAGAGGAGCCCAACGTGTACAGACAGACCCACCGACCGACCGACCTTCCATGACCTTTCCATGACCCTTTACCCTTGTAAATAGGCGCCTGCTCTTTGTATAGTATTTCTATGTCTTTTTATATAATGTTTTTTTTAAAAAAAGTTGTGTTGTGGGGGGGGAGGGGGAGGGGGGGAGGAAAATAAAAAGAAGCAAACGCTCAATGTTTTAGGGGGAAAGTTGCCAATAAAGTAAAATATAAGTGCTAATTGTTGTCGTAAATAAATGGGGCGCAGGAGAAGAGCGGCAGGGTTGGGGACCCGGATTAACACCTTTTTGCCCCCTAGGCCACACTTTGGAATTACGCCCCCTTTAAGCCAATCTCTACCGCATACACACACCCCCCCCCCCCCCGGGGGAAAGGGCCGGGCCCCCTCCTTACCCACCGGGCAGCAGAGCAGGAAGCGAAACACAGGGTGAGCTATGGAAATACAAATCGGAAGAAACAAGGTTCTAGTCCTCAAGTGATATGCAATGGACAGTTTCACATCAAACAGGCAAAAGTTGATGACCAAACATGGTGTATTGTGTCACATCGAAAGCACATGCCATTCATATGCACGTGGTATCCACGGGCGGTCTAAGGTAATTTTAAATAGTAAGTGAACATTATTTTGGCGCCCCCAAAAAACATTATTTGGCACCCCAAATTATTTTGGCACCCCCAAAAACATTACTTTGGCACCCAAAAAAACATTTTGGCCCCAAAAAAAAACATTATTTTGGCCCCCCAAAAACATTACTTTGCCCCCAAACATTATTTTGGCGCCCAAAAACATTATTTTGGCGTCCCCCAAAAAACATTAAAAAAACATTTTGGCGCCCTCCCAAAACACATTTTTTTGGCCCCAAAAAACATTATTTTGGTGCCCCAAAAAACATTATTTTGGCGTCCCAAAAACATTATTTTGCCCCCAACATTGGCGCCCCCAAACACATTATTTGCCCCCAAAAAAACATTATTTTGCGCCCTCCCCAAACACATTATTTTTGACAAAAACATTATTTTTGCACCCCCTTCCTTCTCTCCTTCACCCTTTCCTTCTCTCCTTCCTTTTCCCTCCCTTCCTTCTTTCCTCCATTCTCCCTCTTCCTTCCTTCCTTTCTCCCCCTTCACTCTTTCCTTCTCTCTTTCCCTACCTCTTCTTTCCTTCTTCTCTTCCTCTCTCTTCCTCTCTCTCCCTCTCTCTCGGAGAAGGAGCTGCTGGCAGCAGCGAGGAAGGGGGCCAATCAGGGAGGAGGAGGCGCCGCCGCCGCCATGTGCTGCTGCTGCTTCTTCCTCCTCCTCCTCACAGCTCATGGTGAGGGCAGAAGCCAAGCTGGGGGCGGGGCTTGGAAGGGACCAGGAAGCCGGCATGACGCCTTACTGTCAATTCAGGCTGAGGCCTAGTCAGGAGAATCAAGTTGAGGAAGCCTTACTGTCAATTCAGGCTGAGGCCTAGTCAGGAGAACCAAGTTGAGGAAGCCTTACTGTCAATTCAGGCTGAGGCCTAGTCAGGAGAACCAAGTTGAGGAAGCCTTACTGTCAATTCAGGCTGAGGCCTAGTCAGGAGAACCAAGTTGAGGAAGCCTTACTGTCAATTCAGGCTGAGGCCTAGTCAGGAGAACCAAGTTGAGGAAGCCTTACCGTCAATTCAGGCTGAGGCCTAGTCAGGAGAACCAAGTTGAGGAAGCCTTACCGTCAATTCAGGCTGAGGCCTAGTCAGGAGAACCAAGTTGAGGAAGCCTTACTGTCAATTCAGGCTGAGGCCTAGTCAGGAGAACCAAGTTGAGGAAGCCTTACTGTCAATTCAGGCTGAGGCCTAGTCAGGAGAACCAAGTTGAGGAAGCCTTACTGTCAATTCAGGCTGAGGCCTAGTCAGGAGAACCAAGTTGAGGAAGCCTTACTGTCAATTCAGGCTGAGGCCTAGTCAGGAGAATCAAGTTGAGGAAGCCTTACTGTCAATTCAGGCTGAGGCCTAGTTTGTAAAATCAGCTGAAGGAAGCCTTTTTGTAAAGAACTCTGCCTGGCACCTTTGAGATTTGGGTTGTTGGAATGCTGGCCTGTCCGTGGCCCATCCTCCCTCAAACTGCACCAAGACGTAAAGTGGGTCTTGGGGGTTCTGTGTGCCAAGTTTGGTTTTGTTGTCTCATTGTTGGGGGCTGCAAAGTGTTTTGGACTTAAACTCCCACCATGCCTGGCTGCCTCAGGGCTTTTCCTTACCCCCCTCTGGCTCTTTAGAGGGTCGGAATGTTCGTGTTGGCTGGCCAATGGGAGTCCTTTATGCAAATTATCCCACAGTGGGAGCCAATCGAAACGCTGGCACATATTTGCTCGGTCGCACCACCCACCCACCGCCCGCAAACACTGACTTTTATTATATACATAGATAGATAGATTTGTGGTTTTCCCCACTAATTTTCGGTGGCGCCCGTGGCTTTCTCAGACATAACCACTCACTGACGCCTATATAACATCTTTTGAAATCATCGGGTGCGGAACTCTACACGGTTTGTGAGTTAATGGTGTTTCCCCATCTAGGAGAGACAGCAGCACGCATTAGCATATAGTGTTTGTTTAATATTACTGTGGGATATAGCCAACTTGGCTTCATCCAACCTTTATATTATGTGATGCTGCCTTTCTAATAACATGTGATGCTGCTTATGTGCTGCTGCTATTTGAATATTTGTAATATTTACTTATGTGCTGCTGCTTTTTGGATATATGCAATATATCCAAATTGCATGTACCCCCTTAAGTTGTGGGGTGCCTCAGGGAGCCATTCTCTCCCCTTTACTGTTTAACAACTACATGCGACCCCTTGCCAAGTTGGTACGGAGTTTTGGTCTGGAGTGTCACCAGTACGCTGATGACACCCAGCTGGTGCTGAGGATGGACGGCTGGCCGGACTCTGTACCCAGTTGTTTCCAACTATGCCTCGAAGCCGTGACTGAGAGTGAATCCTTCGAAGGCGGAGATCCTTTGGCTGGGCCACCTGGGTGGGTGTGAGCTCCAGCTGCCTGTGCTGGACGGCGAGGCATTACGCCCGTCCCTAGTAAAGAGCCTGGGTGTCCAGTTGGACCCGCTGCTGACGATGGAGGCTCAGGTCTCCACTGTCAGTAGATCTGCCTTTTACCATCTATGGCAAGCAAGGCAGCTGGCGCCCTACCTCTCCGGTAATGACCTAGCCACAGTAATCCAGGCAACGGTCATCTCGAGGCTAGACTACTGTAACGCCCTTTACATTGGTCTTTCTTTGTCGGTTATCCGGAAGCTCAAACTGGTGCAGAACGCAGCAGCCAGACTCCTGGCTGGAGTGCCAGCCAGGGCTCACATCACCCCAACCCTGCAGCATTTGCACTGGTTACCAATTGAGCACCGGGTCATCTTCAAAGTGTTGGTATTGACCTTAAATGCCTTGCATGGTCTGGGGCCGGTGTACTTGAGGGACCGTCTACTCCCATACGTTCCCCAGAGACCCTCCGTTCAGAAGACCTCAATATTCTACAGATTCCATCATTACGCACTATCCGTCTGTCTTCAACTAGACAGAGCCTTCTCCGTGGCGGCACCTTGCTTGTGGAATAGCCTACCACCAGAAGTACGCCCAATTGGTGAGCTGACGGCTTTCCGGAGAGCATGTAAAACCGCTTTGTTCCGGCAAGCATTTAGCTTCTAACTATCCTAGGAGGGTGAAATCGCCCTATATGGAATTGCTTTCAATTTTGTCCGTATCTATGCTGTCATGTGGTACTGTTTTAATTGTTATGTTCTATGCCTTTGTTGGTAGTTCGATACACTGTAAACCGCCCTGAGCCATCCGGAAAGGACGGTATACAAATCGAAATAATAAATAAACATTGCTTATGGAAATGACTCATTAGATATGTGTATTGTGTGATGTTGCTTGGCCTACCAGCCACAATAGGCATCCACGTGGAAGCCTACACTTTTGATAGTGATGCCACCAGGGGCGGTCCGACCGTATACGCGAACTACGCGCTCGCGTAGGGCGCCATCTTGGAAGGGCTGGGAAGGGGCGAATTCTCCCGCCCCCCTGGCGCATCGGGAGGCCCCGGCCCACCCCTACCCGCCGCCGCATCCTCGGGCCCTTCGCCTTCCTCTTAGATGCAGACCTGGATCATAGCCTTTTGGCGCCCTAGGCCAAAGGCTCTGCCCCCGCCCTCGCCCCCGCCTCTCTATTGTTTTCTGAACTTGCGTATGAATGACATGTACTTTTGATGTGACACAATAGGCCATATTTGGTCATCAACTTTTGCCTGTGAGATGTGAAACTGTCCATTGCGTATCACTTAAGGACTAGCACCTTGTTTCTTCAGCAGAGCAGGGAGGCCAAGGCCACCGGGGGCTCCGGCAGGCGCTCCCCATGGCCAGGCGGAAGGAGGAGTGTCCGAAAGCTGAGAGCCGGGGGCCGGGCCGGGCCGCCTCGAGGAAAGCATTCAAAAGTCCCGCCTCTGAAGCGCGGAGGGAGAAGAAAGAACCAAAGGGAGGGGAGTGGGGAGGACGGGGGGAGGGGAGGAGGAGGGGGCAAGAGGAGGAGGAAAAGGGGGCGGGGTGATAGCAGGAGGAAACAGGGGAGGAAAAAAGACACCGGTGGTGCCACCTTCCCCACCCACGGCCCCTCCTCTTTTTCTCTCTCTCTCCATCAACGCCACCGGGAAACTGAGGCAACCGAAAAGGGACCCTCCCGAATGGCTAGGAAGCAAGCCCACTCACCCACCCACCCACCCGTGGCTGTTTCTGGCTCTGCAATGAAAGGAGGGGAGAGGTGGAGGTGTGGAAGCGCGCGTGAGGGAGCGGGTGTGCACAGGTCTCATGCTCGCTCGCTCGCTCGGCAGGCTACCCGTCTGCTCCTGCGGATGGGAAGGACCATGGAGAGGGAGGGAAACATGCGCGCAGAGCAGCCGGGGGGCGTCCCTGGGGGGTGCGTGCCGCTGAGTTGGGAGAGACCCCAGGGGCCGGCCACGGCGTTTTTGTTTCAACATTTTAAAAAAATTGGGTCCGTGATTCTGCGCCCCCCTCGGCTTGCGCCCGTTAGGCCATGGCCTAGGTTGGCCTTACGGGTAATCCGGGCCTGGCCACAGGATCCCGCCCAACGCTGCCCGCCTGGAGGGAAAAAGAGGCAAGGAGACCCAGTTGCCCAGTGATCCAGCCTGACTTCAGGTTTATTGGTTCGTTGCAACATTGGTGTTCAGCAGTGCGCCTCGCCGTGGGGCGCCAGGCGTCGGCACCCCATTCCCAGAATCGTGGCACTCTTCCCCCCCCCCCCCGCTGCCCAGACATCAGGCCTGGTGTCGCACAGAATGGGTTTGGCCCGTGTTTCTCGGCCTTCACCCAGTTCTTCCAACCATCACATTGTTTTCGTTTTGCGACTGTTACGAATCGTAATGTAAATACCTGATTGCGCAGGATGTATTTTCATTCACTGGGTCACATTTGGCACAAATACCTGATAGGCCCAAATGTGAATACCAGTGTGGGGTTTTTTTTGGGGGGGCGTTGATGTTGTCATTTGGGAGTTGTAGTTGCCGGAATTTGTAGTTCACCTCCAATCAATTAGCATTCTGAACTCCACCAAGGATGTCGTCCCACGGCCGACAGAAAACACTAGAAGGGTTTGGTGGCCGTTGACCTTGAGTTTGGGAGTTGTAGTTCACCCATCCAGAAAGCACAGTAGACTCAAATAATGATGGATCTGGACCAAACTTAGCACGGATACTCAATATGCCCAAATGTCAACACTTTGGGGGAAATAGACCTTGGCATTTGGGAGTTGTCGTTGTCGGGACTTGTAGTTCACCTACAATCAATGAGCATTCTGAACTCCACCAATGATGGAATTGAACCACACAGGACTCCCACGACTGACAGAAAACACTAGAAGGGTTTGGTGGGCCTTTACTTGAGTTTGGGAGTTGTAGTTCGTCTACATCCAGAGAACACAGTAGACTCAAATAACGATGGATCTGGACCAAATTTGCAATGGATACTCAATATGCCCAAATGTGAACAATGGTGGAATTTGGGGGAAATAGACCTTGGCATTTGGGAGTTGTTTCTGGGATTTATAGTTCCCCTAGGAGCCCCCGATGGCGCAGTGGGTTGAACCCTTGAAGACTGACAAGTCACAGGTTCGAATCCGGGGAGAGAGGGCTCAGGTTCAGCTCCAGCTCCCCATGCAAAGGGGACGTGAGAGAAGCTTCCCTCCCACAAGGGTGGTCGAACATCCAACATCAGGGCAACGTCCTTGCAGACGGCCAATTCTCTCACACCAGAAGCAACTTGCAGATTCTGAAGTTGCTCCTGGCTTGAGGGGAAAAAAAACCAAACCCTTCAGTGGGTTCCACCTGCCTCCCGAAACACTATTCTCTGGGTGGGGAGACTGGGGGGGCGGCTATATACAAGTACACCACCCCCTGAATGACAATAACAAGCCAACCACAGTAGTAAGCACATGGAGACCATGGCGCCGGCCCCCAAAGAGCAGCCTCCCCATGGGCGGTGGTGGGCCCAGGGTGCAGGCCAAGGGGGCGTGGCAGGGGTCTTGGCGCCATCGTCTGGCTCAGCTGCACCTCCAGCTCCCCTTCTGGTGGGCACGGTCTCTGCTGGCCCAGGCCCAAGAACAGGCCCGGATTAATGGTTTGTGGCGCTTTAGGCCACACTCTAAATGCCGCCCCCGGGGGCGGGGCCTCTTGCAGGGGCGGAGCTGGCACGAGGGAAAAGGAGCCGGGGGAAGTCCCGCCCCTAGGGCGACTGACGTGGCTTCCCCCGCCGCCTCCTCACTCGCACGGGCGCCGCTCCTCCCTTCACTGAAGGAGGAGCGGCGCCCGCCGCGTGAGTGAGCGAGGCAGCGGTGGTGGAAGCCACGCCAGTCGCCCTAGGGGTGGTGGGAGCCGGCTCCTTCTCCGCCGGCTCGCCCTCCTCCCTTCAGTGAAGGAAGGAGTGGCACCCGCCCGCACGAGGGAGAAGGAGCCGGGGGAAGTCCCGCCCCTAGGGCGTCTGACGTGGCTTCCCCGCCGCGCCTCGCTCGCACGGGCGCCCCTCCTCCCTTCACTGAAGGAAGGAGCAGCGCCCGCCCGCGCAAGAAAGAAAGCGGCGGGGGAAGCCACGTCAGACGCCCTAGGGGCGGGACTTCCCCCGGCTCCTCCTCTCCTCCCTTCAGTGAAGGAGTGGCGCCCCCGCGCGAGCAAGGAGGCGGCGGGGGAAGCCACGTCTGACGCCCTAGGGGCAGCGTAACTTCCCCCGGGTCCTTCTGTCTTGCTCCTTCTCAGTGCGCAGGCACAGAAGCAAGCGGCCGAAGTTCAGACTAAATTTTTTAAATTTTTTTTTCAATTTTGGGGGGTTCGGATCTGCTGCCCCCTCCAAAGCTTCCGCCCTAGGCCATGGCCTAGGGTGGCCTTATGGGTAATCCGGGCCTGCCCAAGAAGGAGCTCCGTCCAGCTTGACCTCCACAGGGTTCAAAGGGCAGAGGTCGCGGGTGGTGCCCTTCCAGGCCTGCTGTTCCTTCTAGGCTTCTTAACCTGGTTGCTCCAGTGTTTGGAGGGGCGTGAGGTTTGGAGAAGGCAACGAACCCTTGGGAAGAAGGCATGCCGCTTCGGGCTAGCCGTTCCCAACCAAAGCAAAAGCAGCAAGCCCAATGGAAGTCACTCTGGGAGTCACGGCGGGTGTCCCGGCTTCCCGACGGTGTGCCGCTTCCGTGCTAAAGGCCGCATGCATCACAGGGGCAGCCGCTGCCCCCCACAGAAGCAAAGCCCAATGGGGGAACTGGGTTGTGGTGGGGGAGGGAAGGCTCCTTCCCTTCCTCCGTTCCGGCCATTGGCCTTCTCCGTCCGGAGGGAGACGGCCTGGTCACCCCACGGGGAAGGAGGGCCTCAAAGTGCTCTCGCGCAAAAATAAATTAAGCTTCCGTCTCTACCTATCTATCAATCTATCTCTCTATATTAATTAAATCTTTTAAATAAATATCTCTTTCTCTCCAAACTATTTACATTTCCCAAACAAGCGCCCAGGGGGGGAAAGCCGGTGGCCGGAGAGTGAGTGGCCCGAGCAGGACGGGTGAGCGGCGGGAGTCCGAAGAAGGCCCCGCAAGAGAGAGTGCACGGCGAACACCGTCATTCCCAAATAGAGTCCCCAAATGGTGGCGCAATGGGTCACACCCTTGTGCCGGCCGCAGGACTGAAGACCGGCAGGTCGGAGGTCCCAATCCTGGGAGAGCATGGGTGAGCTCCCTCTGTCAGCTCCAGCTCCCCATGCAAAGGGGACGTGAGAGAACCCTCCCAACAAGGGTGGCAAAACATCAACACATCCAGGCAAAGTCCCTTGGGCAACGTCTTCGCACAAGTTTCCCAAGTTGCTCCTGACATGCAACATCGCACAAGAGACACGGGCGGAGGGGGAGGGGGGTGCAGAAGAATTGGGGGGCAGGGGGGGGCACGGCCAAGCCAGAGTCTTTGGCAAAGATGGAGATGTAAACAAACAAACTCTTGGCACATGGAAGCTCCCCTCGCCCGCGGGCACGGGCAACGTCGACACCAATCATCCCCACGACTCTCTTCCTGCCAATGGGAACGGATGGCGGCAGCCGACAGGAAGAGGGTCTCCCATGCGTGCCCTCGGGGTCTCCCCGTCGGAAGAGGAGGAGGGCTTCTCTATTGCAGGCTGGCAGCGTCCTTAATTCCCTGCAGGATCCTCTTCAGGTGGCCCACTTTGGAGACACCAAGGTCCTGGAAGGGAAAAGGGGCAGAATTGGTCCCAGGCCAGAAAAGCCCACCCACCCCAACAAACCCCTCCCCCCCTCAGAAATATTACAAATTAACCAGGTAGGTTTGATTACAAAAGTGTGAGTCAGGCAGGGAAAGAGTGAGGAGGGGGAGGAGGGGGCTGTGTCGAGAACATGGGTTCACCCAGGGTACAACCAATGGTGTCATATAATCAAAGAAACAGATATGTATGTATATGTATATATGCATACATACACACACACACACGTATTCAGTGGTACCAAAAAGGAGTGTGCGCCTTACAACCAATGGTGTCATATAATCAAAGAAACATAGATATGTATGTATATGTATATATGCATACATACATATACATACACACACACACACACACACACACACACATGCATTCAGTGGTACCAAAACGGAGTGTGCGCCTTACAACCAATGGTGTCATATAATCAAAGAAACATAGATATGTATGTATATGTATATATGCATACATACATATACATACACACACACACACACACACACACATGCATTCAGTGGTACCAAAACGGAGTGTGCGCCTTACAACCAATGGTGTCATATAATCAAAGAAACATAGATATGTATGTATATGTATATATGCATACATACATATACACACACACACACACACACACACACACACGTATTCAGTGGTACCAAAAAGGAGTGTGCGCCTTACAACCAATGGTGTCATATAATCAAAGAAACATAGATATGTATGTATGTATGTATGCATATATACATATACATACACACACACACACACACACACACATGCATTCAGTGGTACCAAAACGGAGTGTGCGCCTTACAACCAATGGTGTCATATAATCAAAGAAACATAGATATGTATGTATATATACATACACACACACACACACATACACACACACATGCATTCAGTGGTACCAAAACGGAGTGTGCGCCTTACAACCAATGGTGTCATATAATCAAAGTACATAGATAGATATGTATGTATATGTATATATGCATACATACATACATACACACACACACACACACATGCATTCAGTGGTACCAAAACGGAGTGTGCGCCTTACAACCAATGGTGTCATATAATCAAAGAAACATAGATATGTATGTATATGTATATACACACATACACACACACACACACACACATACACACACACATATTCAGTGGTACCAAAAAGGAGTGTGCGCCTTACAACCAATGGTGTCATATAATCAAAGAAACATAGATATGTATGTATATGTATATATGCATACATATACATACATACACACACACACACATGCATTCAGTGGTACCAAAACGGAGTGTGCGCCTTACAACCAATGGTGTCATATAATCAAAGAAACATAGATATGTATGTATATGTATACACACACACACACACACACACACACACACACACATGCATTCAGTGGTACCAAAACGGAGTGTGCGCCTTACAACCAATGGTGTCATATAATCAAAGAAACATAGATATGTATGTATATGTATATATGCATACATACATATAATCAAAGAAACATAGATATGTATGTATATGTATACACACACACACACACACACACACACACACACACACACACATGCATTCAGTGGTACCAAAACGGAGTGTGCGCAATGGTGTCATATACAACCAATGGTGTCATATAATCAAAGAAACAGATATGTATGTATATGTATATATGTATATATGCATACATACATACACACACACACACGTATTCAGTGGTACCAAAAAGGAGTGTGCGCCTTACAACCAATGGTGTCATATAATCAAAGAAACATAGATATGTATGTATATGTATATATGCATACATACATATACACACACACACACACACACACACACACATGCATTCAGTGGTACCAAAACGGAGTGTGCGCCTTACAACCAATGGTGTCATATAATCAAAGAAACATAGATATGTATGTATATGTATATATGCATACATACATATACACACACACACACACACACACATGCATTCAGTGGTACCAAAACGGAGTGTGCGCCTTACAACCAATGGTGTCATATAATCAAAGAAACATAGATATGTATGTATATGTATATATGCATACATACATATACATACACACACACACACACATGCATTCAGTGGTACCAAAACGGAGTGTGCGCCTTACAACCAATGGTGTCATATAATCAAAGAAACATAGATATGTATGTATATGTATATATGCATACATACATACATACACACACACACACACACACACACACATGCATTCAGTGGTACCAAAACGGAGTGTGCGCCTTACAACCAATGGTGTCATATAATCAAAGAAACATAGATATGTATGTATATGTATATATGCATACATACATATACATACACACACACACACACACACATGCATTCAGTGGTACCAAAACGGAGTGTGCGCCTTACAACCAATGGTGTCATATAATCAAAGAAACATAGATATGTATGTATATGTATATATGCATACATACATATACATACACACACACACACACACACATGCATTCAGTGGTACCAAAACGGAGTGTGCGCCTTACAACCAATGGTGTCATATAATCAAAGAAACATAGATATGTATGTATATGTATACACACACACACACACATACACACACACATATTCAGTGGTACCAAAAAGGAGTGTGCGCCTTACAACCAATGGTGTCATATAATCAAAGAAACATAGATATTGCTGCCATGTGCGAGCCCTTCATGCACCGCACAAAGGGCTTGGGAGAGGGCCCAGCGGTGGTCGGGCCAGGGCGCAATCGTACCTTCAAGTCCTTCCTCTCCAACAGGATCAGCTCGGCGCCCTGAATGTCGTGGCGCACAAAGGTCTCCTTGTACTCCCCCAAATCGAGTGCGTCCAGCCAAGCCGCCACTTCCTCGGGGCCCCAGTGCTCCACTGGCAAGAAAAGAAGAGAAGCAGAGAAGGTCCGTTAAGGCCAAGGAGAGCACAATATGAACCCAATGACGCCTGCTACACAAAGCGGTCACTCGTGAATTCTGTACAGAATGCGGCCCGAATGGCAAGTGGCCTCTCGGTGTGGTTTGCAAAGGCTTTCTCATAGCAAGAAGGAAAGTAGGCACATGGGGTGCTGCATCCCCTTGGGTCTTGCTGAAGAGAGGAAAGAGGGGTGACGATGGTGTTGATGCCCAGAAACCCCCACTTTTACCTGGTGCAACCCCGCTGGAGCGGTGCTTCTGCAGCTTCTCCTTCTTGGGCTTGGCCAGGTTGATGCGCAGCTTCAGGCTGCCCTTGTTGGGGGCGCCCGGGGCGTCCTGGCTGATGCCCTGCGGCGGAGACCAAGGGTGGGCAAAGTGTGGGAAAGACAGGCCGGGAGGTCAACCTCCCCCAACTCCCTCTCAGGCCCAGCCAGGCTCCCTCTTCCTCCTCTTCTGCGGCCAAGCGCAGGCCTGGATTACCCAGAAGGCCACCCTAGGCCATGGCCTAGGGCGGCACCTTTTGGGGGGCAGCAGGTCCGGACCCCCCAAAAAAAGTTTTTTAAAAATTCAAAAAAAAATCCCCCCAAAATTCAAAAAAACTGCAAAAAAAGGCGCATGTGCGCGGCGGCATAAGCGCCATCCACGGCCGCCCCCCCTTACCTCTGCTCTTCTCGGCTCCGCCCCACCCCCAGCTCCCCCCGCCTCCTCGCGTGCCCACCCTCCCTCGGCTCGTGCCCCTCCAGCCTGTGTTTCCCTGCTTCTCGCGCGGGGTGGGGCTGGGCGGAGCCGAGGGCGCGGGCAGACTCAGAGCCTTTGGCCTAGGGCGCCAAAAGGGCCTGATCCAGGCCTGGCCAAGCGATCGCTCTGACCGCAAGGCCACGGAGGCACCCGAGTGGGGGCTATAGGCAGGCGGGCCTCTCTGAGGGGACCCCCACTCCCCCCCCCGCCCCCTCCCAAGAGAACAAACGGCTCACCTCCTGTCCTCACTCCCGTCTCTTCCCCTTCACATGGTGGCGGCTGCAAAGGGGGCGGGGACCGCGTGACGTCACCCCCTCTCCCTCCCGGGAGCCGTGGAGGGAGGGGGCGGGGCCGTGCCCCTGATTAGTTGCCGGGGACCCTGACTGACTGGCTGGCGGAGGGAGGGATTACCGCCTGGGCGCCCCGTAGAGCTCATTTGCATGTTTAAAGGGGAAGTGGTCCATTCAGAGGCTTTGTTGTCCTAGTTTCTGTGCCCCCCCCTCAGCTTGCGCCCCTAGGCCACGGCCTAGGGTGGCCTTATGGGTAATCCGGGCCCGCAAGAGAGCAAGGGTCCCGCCTGCGCATTGGCCTTGAGTCAAGCCATGGCAAGGTTTCCCCTCCGGCAGGGATTGTGGAAAGTTCCACCACATTTTTGCCTCTGGCCCTTTTGGACCGGCAAGAGGGCGAAGAATGCGGCCGAACCTTCCCTGCAGCCTCCAGGGAGTGGAAAGGCACCAGAGATACGTCTTGGCCCCTGGGGCCCACTTGGGAGAAGGAAGGAGGCTGGAGAGGCCTCTGTGGTTGCAAACCCTGATAGCGCACGAGGCTCCTGAGCTCACTACCATGCAAAAAAACCCCCAACAAAAATGAAGTACAGATCGTCGATGTTGCAATCCCAGGCGACAGCAGAATTGGTGAGGAGCAACTGGAAAAGCTGACACGATGTGAGGATTTAAAGATCGAACTGCAAAGACTCTGGCACAAGCCAGTCAAGGGGTCCCGGTGGTGATCGGCTCACTGGGTACAGCGCCTCAAGACCAGGGGTGGGTAATTATTTTTTCCAAGGGGCCACACGAGAGCCAAAAAATATTTTGGAGGACCGCACCTAAAGGCTGAACTGGACCCAGCCCAGAGGATGGCAAAGCGGACCCAGCCGCCGCTGCAGCAGAGGAGAGCAGAGCAGAGCAGAGCAGCAGGCGATCGGAGGCTGCAGGCCTCCACCCGCTCACCCCCAGCCGTTCCCCGTATTGCCATTGTTCTGCCTCAAAGCGGGGGCTGCCGCGGGCTGCACCAGGGCAGCGGGGGTTCCTTCCTGCCTTTTCCGGCGGCTCCGGAGTGCCCTCGCGGTGGTGATCCTGGGCTTTGGCCCTCTTGCATGGAGGGTCACACGTCGATGGAGTGAGGGAGGGCCTGAGGGTGGAGGCAGCACCAGCTCCGGGCTCTCCGCCTCTTCCTCCTGCCTCCGGCGTGGAGAGGCTCCGGATGGCCAGCATGGGAGCGTCTGCCGGTGGCGTGGCCGGGAGGAGCCTTTGGACGACTTCCTTTAGCCCCAGATGAGCTGGCTGAGGCATTCTGGGAACCGTAGCCAGAGGCATGAGGAAGAAGTGGAGAGAGCCTGGGGCACTCCAAACCTCCACGCCGCAATGGGATGGTGGCAGTGGCACCCCTTCTTCTTGGCCCTGCCCCGGGCCGGACAGATTCGGCTGCCGGGCCAGATGCGGCCCACGGGTCATAGGTTGCCCACCCATGCTCAAGACCTTGGCCTGCACCTAAACACAATTGGCGCTGACAAAATTACCACCTATCAGGTGCAAAAGGCCTCCCTACAGTACATGGATCCGCACACATTATTCGCCGATACATCACACAGTCCTAGGCACTTGGGAAGGGTCCGACGTGTGATCCAGAAGAACAGCCGGCAGAGTGATCTTGTCTGCTGTGGACTCATTTTGTTGTGTTTCAAATAATAATAATAATAATAATAATAATAATAATAATAATCTCCCGTCTACATTGGTTGAGCATTTGGGCTCTTTCCACATTTGGTAACCTTTCCCTTTGGGTCCCTCTGGGGGGGAGGGGGAGCACAAGGGCAGCTGTTCTCCCTGGACCCACCGGCCTCCCCATCTCCCCAAACCCACCTCTTCAGTGGAGCTGATGATGGGGGCCACCCAGTGTATTTCGGAGAGCCTTCGCAGCTCTTGGCTGACGGCGCTCAGGGCATGGCGCAGGCCTTCCTCTTGCTGTGGGGAGTCCAGCTGCTGTGAAGAAAGACAGAGACCAAGGAGGGCTTCAAACCCCTTTGTGCCTTCACTTAAAACCCAGGCCCACTCCTGCCCCACAGCACCTCTCCCCATTGGCAGCCCCCCCATGAATGCATGGCCGATCTGTGCTTTGGAGGGAAGCGTCTCAGAAGCCCCCAAAACCACAGCGAAGACTGGCTCTGGAGTTTCCTTTGGGGCCTGGCACCCCACACTCACCAGTTTCCCTTCCAGAAAAGCCCGTGTTTCGGTGTACAGGGCTTTGACGCTGGCAGACAGCTCCACGGCGGAGCTCCGGCTCAGGAACAGAAACGGCTGGGAAGGAACAGGAGGCAAGAGAAAGGGCCTCGTGAGCAGCGAAGGGGGCGAAGCGGGCGCAAGGTGCAGCCAAGGGGGTGGGGGCCAGCAGGGGAGCGGAGGGGCCCGAGTTACCCCATCGCAGGATGCAGCCACAGCAGGCCCAGATTACCCATAAGGCCAACAAGGCCATGGCCTATGAGCACAGGCCTAGGAGGGCGCCAAATCACGGACCAAAAAAACAAAACAAAACCCTTTCTCTTCTTCCTTCCTTAGGCTGCGGCACCTCCTTCCTTCCTTCCTTCCCTCTCTTTCATTCCTTCCCCCTTCCACCATATCCGAGAGGGGGCGGGGGCCGCCGCAGGGGGTGTGGGTGGGGAGGGCGCCTCGGTTCCCGAGGCGACGTTGTCGGCCAACTTCATCCCGGCGTCCTGCGCGGCGTCCGCCCCTTTTCGGCAGCGGCGTCTGCGGCCAATGGCGCGCCTCTCTCGCAACCAACCTGCGGGGCTGGGTGACGTCAGGCGCGGCAGTGAGGGCGAGGTGGAAGAGGCAGAGGGAAGCCGTGGTGCCTCTTCACGAGCACCGCGGCCTCTGCCTCCTCCGCCATGTTCCTTGGTGCTGCAGCGGCATGTTCCTCGGAGAAGGAAGAGGAAGGAAGGGAATCCCCCGGGCGGCCGCTGCGGCACCCAGGAAGATGGCGGAGGAGGCAGAGAGGCCGCAGCGCATGCGAATAGGCGGCACGGCTTCCCTCTGCCTCTTCCTCTTCCTTGCTGCGCCTAAGGAAGGAGGGCGTGGCGAAGAGGAGGAAGAGGCGGAGGGAAGCTGCGGCGCCTATTCACGAGCGCCGTGGCCTCTCGGCCTCCTCCTCCGCCATGTTCCTGGGTGCCACAGCGGCTGCCCGGGGGATTCCCTTCCTCCCTCTTCCTTCTCCGAGGAGTAGGAAGGTAGGGAAGCCAGCAGGGCTGCTGCTGCGCGTGCGCGGTACCCAGGAACATGGCGGAGGACGCCGCGGCGCTCGCGCCCTGCCGCACATGCCCAAAAGTGGGGCTTCCAAAGTTTGGCCTAGGGCACCAAAAGCAGTTAATCCGGGCCTGAGCCACAGCCAGTGATGTGGGGTCAGAGTGCAAGCATTGTGTCCCACTTTGAACTCCAAAGCACCTGATTCACCCCTTACTCAAACAACAACAACAACATTAATAATATTATATGAGGATTTAAAGATCCCTCACTGGATCTGCATTATTTGCCGATACATCGCGCAGTCCAAGACACTTGGAAACTGTCCGACGTGCGATCATCTTGTTGTGTTTCCAATAATAATAATAATAATAATAATAATAATAATAATAATACTCCTACCTCGGTCCCACTGCTGCTGCTGTTCTTGTTGGGCAGCGTTTCACTCAACGCCAAGGAGCTGGCGTTCACGGCATGCGCCAGCTCCTGCTCAATGGCGCGGTGGGTCTTGGCAGCCTCCCGGATCCTGCGGAAACCCAACGGGGAAGCAAGGCTTGCGTTCATTCGAACGGCAATCAAAGAGATCCCACTTAAACAAGAGCAAGAACTTCCTGGCGGTCAGAGCTCTTCAACAGCGGAATCCGCTGTTGCTGCTGGACGGACATCTGTCAGGAGGGATCGGATTGTGTGTTCCTGTATAGCAAAGGGGTTGGACCGGATGTCCCTCGGGGTCTCTTCTAACTGTATTATTCAGTGGCCATCCAAAGCCCACCCTCGTTCTTCCACTGTGCCCGAAACAGGCTCCTGGGGAGCACAACCTAGGGCTGAATTTGGCCCCCAAAGGTCCCAGTCCAGCCCCACACAATGGTTACACCTCGCAGCCCCACCCTTCTCGCCCTGCATTTGAGGGAACGGAAACCCAGTAGGAGGCGAATGTGACCCCCGTAGCCGCGGCGTGTGAGGTACCTGTCGATGAGTGTCTCGGTGTGCTGGGCCAGCTGCTGCACCTGGGCCTGCTCCTCGTCCGTCAGGTACTCCATGGACTGCTGGGAGCTGAGCCGGTGCCGGGAGGAGGAGCGGTAGCCCTCGCCCTTCTGCTTGTGCTCCCACGACTTGAGGGTGCTCTCAAAGGCCTGCGAGGGGCAAGCGGGGGGCAGGCAGGCAGGTGGTCAAGCAAGCAGGGCAACCACGGCCCGCCCACCCACTCTCTCTCTCTCTCTCTCTCTCTCATTCTTTCTGCACCCCAGGTTCACCTCTGCTTGGCGGTTACACCGTATCTCCTTATCAATGCTACACTTAACTCTTTGTTCTTCCAGAAATATGAAACTGTTACTAATAAACTTTTAACACCCGGATGTCAATCTCTTGCTCGCTTTTTTGTGAGAGCTGAATGCGGAATTTTGTAATTGAGCCCTCAGCGTCTCCTGCTAGTAGTGATAAGGAAGATGCTGAGTCAGTAGCATCTAGCAGTAGTATGGAATGGGGTGTGGCTCTGAGTAATCAAGACGCTGGATCTAGGAGAAAGAGGGCTGCTAGTGATTCTACCCTTGAGGGATTGGAGCAGAGAAAGAGGACCCGGCAAATACTTAGGGTTCCTTCAGATTCTGAAACCTTTGAAGGTTTTTCTGTGGAAGAAGAAATGGGGTCAGAGGAAAGTGATACTGGTTCAGGAAGTAAGGGGTGTGTGTAATGAAGAGTCTAACTCTGATACCTTCCTCGGCTTCGATAGTGATTCAGAGTGGCCTTCTGAGGCTTCAGGGACAGATTGGGATACTTTAAGTTTCCAAGAGCATTGGCAAAATTGGAGGAATGCACAAGGCACAGCAGCTGTAGGAAATGAAACAGCTGCTGCTCCTGATCAAGGGGAGTCGTCAGGCGAGTCCGACACGTAAGGGGCTATATAATGAATGAGTTTATGAGGCTGCCTTGCGGGCGGTCAAAGAGTTGTTCTGGTGCTTTTGTCTGGCATTCCTGAGATCTTTGGCATCTTGGCATCGTGTGTCTTGTTCCTGGTTCCAGTTACTCGTGAGTTATGGGTTACTCCACCACCTTCTTTGGGATGAGTTGCTACGGCTGCTCTGCTACTGTTTGGGAGAAGGTGGGGGGTTTGGGATTCAATGTTTATCTTTTCTGTCTAGTTGCTGCCGTGTATCCCTGTGGCGGGGTTTTATCTCCGCTGAATCCGCTGTGAGTTTCAGCTGCAAGTTTGGTGTTGTATGACATGGAGGGAGGCTGAGACTGTGTTTTATGGGGACTAGGATATGTGTTATTCCTGTGTACTCAGCTCCTGTGACCCTTGGACCGTCTCCTCCTTTCATCCATCATTCTCCTGCCCTTGACCTTTGGACCGGCTTTCAACTACTCTTCTGGATCATCCCACATCGGACGTCGCAGGCGGACGTCCTGAGTTTGTTTTGCATCATGCTTCAGGGTTTTTGTTAGGTTTCCTGGGATTTTTGAGGGTTTTTAGCCGAGTCGGCTGCTTTTTTGTTCGTCCCCTTTCCATTTGATTGTTCAATAAACTTTTTGTTACCCCCTTTTACATCTGGGCTTGGCTTCCTTGGTCTCTGTGCTACGACATGGAATGTAGGTCTTTGAGCCTTTGCCTTTTGCTTGACCTTCGAAGACACAGAGATTATATGAGATCGGTCAGAAATATTAAAAATTAATTGGGTGTTTTGATTACAAAAGTGTGAGTCAAGCCCTGAAAGAGTGAGTAGGCCGAAGCCTGTGAAGAGACGATGGGCCAAAGTTAGTGTCGCCCGGAGGAGCGTGAGGCAAACTTGCGCGTGAGAGAAGCCTCGTGTGAGAAAGCTCCAGTGTGAAGGCTGCTGCGTGTAAAGCGACTATGTATTTGTTTATTTGTGTAATTGAAACCTTACGTTTATAAATAGCGCAACCATGTTATTTTACTACAGAGAGAAGCCTCCCAGGGAAGAGATCCCATTGCACTGTGTTTGTTCTTTTTACCCCTTTGGGCGGCTGGTGCCGGGCAGGCCCGGATTATCCATTAGGCCAGCATAGGCCGTGGCCTATGGGCGCAAGCCGAGCGGGGCGCCAGATCATGGCAAAAAAATGGCGATGACTCACCGTCGGTCCTCTTCTCCTCCCTCCCTTCTTCTGAGGCCACGCCGAGTTGTCCCAGAAGCAGCGGCAGCTGCGCAGCGCCCATTCCAAGCGGCGCCGCATTCACGCAGCACACCTTCCGGAGGAGGTGACATTGCTCGGGCTGCACTCCTCCTCCCTCCCTCCTTCTGAGGCCACACTGAGTTGTCCCAGAGGCAATGGCAGTTTCGCTGCGTGAATGGGGTGGCGCATGGAAGGGGCGCCGCGCAGCTACCGCTGCCTCTGGGACAACTCAGAGTGGCTTGAGAAGGAGGGAGGGAGGAGTGCAATTCGAGTGATGTCACTCCCACCAGGGGCGGGGCCGAAGCGACATCACTCCCTCCGGGGGTGGGGCACGAAGAACGTCGCTCCCTCCGGGGGCGCCGTGTGGAAGGGGCACCACGCAGCTGCCGCTGCCTCTGGGACAATTTGGTGTGGCCTCAGAAGGAGGGAGGGAGGAGGAATGCAGCAGAGCAAAGGAGGGGATGGGCGCCAAGCCCGCGCATGCGCACTTGGAGCATGCGGCGGCGCGCGAAAGGGGGCGTAATTCCAAAGTGTGGCCTAGGGCGTAAAAAGGTGTTAATCCGGGCCTGGTGCTGGGTCATGCTGCTGCTGATAAGTTACTCTGCTATATACTATTCAAGGGGAATGTCTCTACTCCAGACGCCCATCTTCTTTATCTAGAAATTGATAGTTTGATACACTTTTTGAAACTTTTCATGTCAACGCCGTGGATCCTGTCTCTCGAAGCTCAAGAATCCTTTCCGGGCACATGGTGGTTTCCTTCCCCCTGTTGTGCAACCGGACCAACTGCTCCCCGGCCTCCACTTCTGGGCCGCGCCTCCTCCCCCTCCCCCTCCTCCTCACCCTGTCTCTGGTCAGCATCTGGGCCCGGTTCTTGTGCTGGATCTTGATCATTCCCGGGGGCTGGATCCACGCTTCCCCGTCAACTTGGACCGGGACCCCCTCGTCGCCACGAATTGTGATCTTCACCATCCGGCACTGAAAGGGGGGGGAAGCAGAAACAAGAGGAAGTGGGTGGGAGAGAGGGCCTACGGCCATCGGATCCCACGAAGATGCCAGCCACAGGGGCAGGCCAAACGTCAGGAGAGAATGCTGCCAGAACACGGCTATGCAGGCCGGGAACCACACAACGTCCCAGCCAGGCGGACTGGTTTGCATGCCAAAAAGAGAGGAGCGAATGGATCCCGTTCCTTGGAAAGCACGGCAAAGGTGTTTGGGCCGTACCTGGGCGATGCGGTGATGCTGCAGGTTGATGACGCGCGAGACGGCCATCTGGATGCTGCCGAAGACGGCCACCACCTCCAGCTTCTTATCGTCAAACGAGGGGGCCCCGAAGTTCTGGAAGGGAAGGGGCTCCGGCGTAAGCAGCACCCCGCAAAGGCCAGGGCGGCCAGGGCTTCCCCAGGCCCAGTCTCCCTCCCTCCAGGACAGAGCCTGCCAAGCGTTTCGTATACATTGGTATAAACCGGGGACATACTTCTCAGGCATGCGCCATTGCGCGACTCAACCATTTGGTTTTACTGGAATGCCAGAGGTTAAACCAACCACCGAAGAGAGGGCGGAGGCAGAGAGACTAGGTCGCAATGACAGGGTGACGTCGGGCGCAGACAATGCATCTCGTGAAAGTATTTCACGGATGTCGTTAAAGATCTATGACTTACTGCTTATTTAACATTGACACAGAAAGAAGGAAGGAAGGAAAGGAGAAAGGAAAGGAAGGAGGAAACAAGGGAGGGAGGGAGGGAGGGAAGGAAGAAGAGAGGGGGGAAAGAAGGAAGGAAGGGAGAGAGGGAGGAAGGGAAGAAAGAAGGAAGGAAAGAAGGGAAAAAGGAAGGGAGGGGTGGGAAAAGAAACAAAAGAAGGAAGGAAGGAAGGAGAAGAAGGGAGGGAGAGAGGGAGTGAGGGGGAAAGGAAGGAAAGAAACAAGGAAGGAAGAGAGGGAGGGAGGGAAGAAGAGGGGGAAGGAAGGGAGAGAGGGAGTGAGGAATGAAGTGAGGGAGCGAGGGAGAAAGGAAGGAGAGAAACAAGGAAATAAGGGAGGGAGGGAGGAAAGAAGGAAGGAAAGAAAGGGAGGGAGGGAGGGAGGAAGAGAGGGGGGAAAGAAAGAAGGAAGGGCGAGAGGAGGAAGAAGGGAGGGATTAAAGAAGGGAAAAAGGAAGGGAGGGGGGATGGAAAAAGAAACAAAAGAAGGAAGGAAGGAAAGAAGGAAAGAAAGGGAGGAATGGAGGAAGGAAGGAAGGGAGGCATTCTTGGGCGAAAGGGAGCATGGCCCCTTCCCGGGCCCCCCAACTCACGCTGTCCTCCTTGGTGCCACCCCAGAAGTTGATGCCTCCCGCGTAGCTGGGGATGTTCAGCACGGCAATGCCTTGGAGGCTGGGCAAGGAAATGGGCACCCCGTCACACTGAGGGGGAGACGAAGGGAGGAAGGAAGGGGGAGAGGGGTCAGGGCCTTCCCAGAGCAAACCCCTTTCTCTCCAGGAACTCCCGAAGGCTTGGCCCGCAGCATCAGAAGGGGCTTCCGGTGGATGGCTTCAAGGCCCGAGGGCCAAAGGGGAGCCCTCGCTCTCTGCCAGTCCCTTCGAGCACCCCCCCCCAACCGATCGCACCGTGCCTCGTGCCCTTCTGTTGAATTAGCTTTGCAAGAGAGGCAGGGCTGCCTTCCTAAGAGGAGGGCCCTGCCTGCTGCCAAGCCTTGGGGAAGGAGAGCCTTTCTTTCCGGCCTGGGGATTTGGGGGTGGGCTACCTCCAGTTGGACCCGCTGCTCCAGGTTCTTGTAGGTCCTCTGGAGCAGCTCCTTGGTGCCCAGGACTCCGTACCACATCATGTTCTTGGTGCGGCTGCTGCAGAGAGAGACAAGGGAAGGAAGGTCACTCCCTCGCGCACAGAAGCCTTGCGGTCACTTCGTTTTGCGCCTTGGACGAGTGAGCCCTTTCTCTCGGGCTGAACTCATGACTGGCTGGCACTTTGGAGTCTCCAAATGAGGAATCTGAACACAAAGATCTCAAAGTATTATCAATATATATTCTATAACTTCAACGACAACACATTAGACAAAATAAACATGTCACCCCTGTCGGGTGTCTAACCCCCGCTGCTAAACCCGCCAAAGTAAAGTTCGGATATAGTCCACTACAGTATAGATGGTGAGCGGATTAGCAAGAGAGGTGGGGGGCGCGTGCCGAAAAGGGAGTGCTGTGTTAACAGGCTTATGCGCCTTATAGGCATGCACGGAGGTGGGGGGGGCGGTGTGCCGAATAGGGAGTGTTGTGTTTACAGGCTTCTGCGCCTGCGCACAGGAACTTCTGGGCATGCGCGGAGGGGGGGCACCAAAATAATGTTCGCTTACCATTTAAAATTACCTTAGACCGCCCCTGCCCCCTCGTGACCCTCCCAGGGGTCCCGACCCCCAGGCTGAGAAATGCTGATTTAAGGGCCCTGAGAAGCTCTTCCTTGGCATGTCTTTTCACGCCAAGGAAGTAGGACTCTCTCTCTCTCTCTCTCTCTCTCTCTCTCTCTCTCTCTCTCTCTCTCCAGAGATGCCCAAGGCAGGGTGGGAAGAGCGGCCTTGGGGGCAGAAGCAGTTTCGTCAGCCCAGAAACCCTCTGGCGCTCAGCGTGAGTGGAAACGTTGCAGCACCACAAAGGAAATGGTTGCAAAGGGGAAAAGGTTTCTCAATTGCGTTGCAAAGGCAACTGCTTTGTGGGCCCACTTGGGAGTGGGTGGAGGGGGCAAAACTAATTGGGTCGAATGTGACTTTTGGGGGGAACGACACAGCCAAGCCTTGGAGAAAAGAGCCGCCCTACGATCCGCCTGCTTAGGGCGCTCCTCGTGTGTTTACGCCTCTCTGTTTACGCCTCGGCGTGGCCTACCCACGGCCCTCTCGCCTTGCCCACTTCCCTCCTACCTGCATTTCTTTGGATGCTCGTCCCGCTTGTTGTTGAACTCCAGGGAGATCTTTGCGTCCAGGCCGATGCCGAAATAATTATTCATGACGCATCTTTCGGAGAATTGTCTGAAACCGGCAGACGGAGGGGAAGGGAAATCGCTCAGAAACAAGCACTGAAGCAGAACCAGCACAACGCGCTCGGAATACAAAGCACCCCTCGCCTTCCGATTCCATCTCCCCTCCGCTCAGGCGCCTTAGAAACGGCAAAAATGGGTTTGGGGGGGAAAGAAGGCAGGGACAGAATGGGGAATTTGTGCTTCGGGACAGGGAAGTCTCTACCTGGCTGAAAAGAAGGCCACCCAAGAGATCCAAAGTCAAGCGAGTGGCCCTTGACTCTTCCGTGTCCTCAGCGACAGAGGCAAAGGGAAGGTGCCAAGCGCCTCCAGGTGACGACTGGGAGCAGGCCGCCACTCTTTGGGACTATGCCTCTCAAGGGTCCTTCCCAATAGAGCAGGGGGCCTCAAGCGAAGGCCCGGGGGCCGGATATGGTCCTCCAAACTCATTTACCCGGCCCTCATTCAGAGTCAACCTACGTTTGACCTCTGCAATAGAGGGTCACACTGGCACATCAATCCTGGCTATTACTTATTATTATTTTTATTTATTTCTTTTATTTATACCCCGCCTCCCTCCGAGGGGACTCCAGGCAGCTAACCGGCACACTATCTTGTGTTCTGTGCCATTGTGTTCTGTGTAGTGCAACTTAGGCCACGCATGGGACAATCGATTCCTCGTGTGCTTGCAATGTACAATGATAACTCACGGAGCCAGTGTGCACCCATAGGCTATTCTGTATACACTAATGCAGTGTTTCCCAACATTTTTTGAGCTGCGGCACACTTTTAACATTAAAAAATCCGGGGGCACACCCAGGCCCAGATTACCCATAAGGCCACCCTAGGCCATGGCCTAGGGCAGCATTATTGGGGGGGCAGCGGATCAAGACCCCCCCCAAATTTAATTTTAAAAAAAATCCCAAAAAAAAGTGTGCATGCGCGCGGCGGCGCAAGCGCCATCCATGGCCGCCGCCCCCTTTGCTCTGCTCCCCTTGGCTCCTCCCTCCCTCCTAAAGCGTCACGCCGCCCCCCAGAAGCAGCGATTTCGCCCGCTTCTGAGGCCACCCGGCATGTCGCTTTAGGAGGGAGGGAGGAGCCAAGGGGAGGCCCCACCCTTGGGGCCACTGCTGTGCATGCGCAGCATCGGCTCCGGGGGTGGGGCTTTCCTTCCTCCTCCGGGGGCGGGGAGGGGCGGAGCCAGTGGCAGGGAGGGGTGGAGCCGGGGGCGGGGGCAGACCCTTTGGCCTAGGGCGCCAAAAGGGCCTGATCCGGGCCTGGGCACACCACCAACCAAAATGACACAAAATGACACTCTAACACAGTAAAGAACGGCTGGGGGATGGTGGCCTGCTGGGAGCAGCTGCTGGGAGTGCCGAAGCTGGGGGAGGGGGAGGACCCAGCGCCTTCTTCTTTGTCTTTGCCGCCGTCCGGCCCTTGCTCTTCCTCCCCCAAGCAGCAGCAGTTCGGCAAGAGGAGGGGGGAAGGAAGGGGGCAGAGAGTTTTTCTCGCGGCACGGCAGGACGTCCGTCACGGCACACTACTGTGCCGCGTCACAGCGGTTGGGATACACTGCACTAATGCATCATTAGACATACAACTATCTATCTACCCCTCCTGCACACATCTGTGTACTTCACTGCCAGGGAGTCACATAGTCACCTTTCAGCTAAGAGTAGACAGTGTTCCCTCACTTGTGTTACATTCTAGGAGCACTGGCGAAAAGTGAAAATCCGCAAAGTAGGGATGCTTATATTTATTTAATGTTTATACATTATTTACATACCCTATTTTAAGTCTTAATAAACCCTCTCCACACACTTATACACTACATAACCCTTCTTGAACGTGTTGTTCACATCATCCTGGGCTCTGGCTTTATCCGCAGAGGCAACCTCTTCCTACAGACAAATGCTCTTAAGCCCATATTGAAAAACCACAAAACAGAGAGCCCACGAAAAGCGAACGGCGAAGTAGCGAGGGACCACGATGGTACCATTGTTCTCTGCCTCTCTCTCCTGCCGTTCTGGCCCTCGCACAAGGCAGCATCACCCACCCTCTCCTGGTTCCCAAACAGCCGAGGCAAAAGCACTGGTTTGCTCACTCACATGGCGCTGGGGTCCTCTGCAAAATGGACGGCGCTGAAGCTCTCCGGTCTGTCCAGGATGATGGAGGACGTGGTGGAGATGACCGTGTCCCGGCGGGACTCTGGAGCAAGGAGAAGCAGAGGCTGGCCCTCAGCGGAGTCATGCTGGATCTCCACAAGAATCACCCCCCCCCCCATAATCATAGAATCATAGACCACCCGGGGCCTTCCAGCCCAAGCCCCTTCTGCCAGGCAGGAGAAGCACCACCAATGCACCCCCAACAGATGGCCACCCAGCCTCTGCTTGAAAGCCCCCACAAGAATGGCCTCGCAAGGGGAATTCCACACGCCAAACCGGAAGGAAATGGTGGAGACGGCAAGGTCAACCCCCCGGGTCATAGAAAGACCATTCGAAAGGGAGTTCCCTCAGAGAATCCCATGGCGACGTCATCAAAGGGGGAGGAGAGGGGCGGGGAGGAAGAGCGAAGACAAAGGCCTTTCTGGCAAAACATGCCTAGGAAGGAATGTGGGGGGGGGGGGGGAGGAATCCCTCAGCCAAATCCTATCTCTAACCTGGCTACTCATTGGGGTCCGGAAACTTGATGACACCAGAGACTTGTACAGTCCAGGGTTGAAACCCAACAGGAAGGCTATTAGCCATCCTTCTCAGGACCACCAGCAACGGCTATATGCTACCAGATTGCCTCAGAGGCAATAGAGGATGGATTCATGGATGGATGGATACATGAATGGATGGGTGGATAGGTGGATATATGGATGGATGGATATATGGATGGATACATGGATCGATGGGTGGATACATGGATGGATAGATAGATGGATGGATAGATAGATGGATGGATGGATGGATGGATGGATGGATGGATGGACAGATGGATGGATGGATAGATAGATAGATAGATAGATGGATGGATGGATGGATAGATAGATGGATGGATAGATGGATGGATAGATGGATGGATAGATGGATGGATGGATAGATAGATGGATGGATAGATAGATGGATAGATGGATGGATAGATGGATGGGTGGGTGGATGGGTGGGTGGACAGATGGATGGATGGATGGAAGGAAGGAAGGATGGATAGATGGATGGATGGATAGATGGATGGATAGATAGATACATGGATGGATGGATACATGTATGGATGGATACATGGATGGATGGATACATGGATGAATGGATGGATGGGATGGATGGATGGATGGATGGATAGATGGATGGATGGATAGATAGATGGATGGAAGGATGGATGGTTGGATGGATAGATGGATATATGAGTGGATGGATAGATGAATCGATAGATGGATGGGTGGATAGATGGATGGATGGGTGGATGGATGGATGGATAGATGGATGGATGGATAGATGGATGGAAAGACAGACAAACAGGCAGGCAGGCAGGCAGAGAAACAGTGACTGTGCTTCAGGGTGCCCAGGTGTTCCCATTTCAGCGGGATGTAAATTTA
>JARBWK010000016.1:548656-561162 GCA_030556195.1 Anolis apletophallus | reverse complement strand
TTTCTTTTCGTGGTCAGCCGTGAATAGCACTAAGTGGTTTAACCCCTGCGCTCGCGCAGGCAGCTCGGAAGTCTCGAGATCAAAATTGTCAGTTGGCCCCGCGCACCATCCCCGCTAGTATAAATAGCCCTCCTGAGGGGCCAACTGCCAGTTCTCGTTTTCCGCCGCTAGAGGGCAGCGAGGAAGTATTTACTCTAATGGCTACCACAGCCTTTAAGAAGTGTGCGTCATGCCCAAACAAATTTCCGGACACAGACGCACATGAGAAATGTTTGACTTGTTTGGGAGAACAACATTTCTCCCAGGAGTGCAATATTTGTCAACAATTTACTCCACAAACAAGAAAGAATAGAGAGCTGCGACTTAAAGCAGCTCTCTTCGAGCAAAGTCTTTTTAAGAAGGACAGTGAACCCTTAGCACAAGGGAAAGAATCAAACAAGGAGCAAACTGAAGGTCTCCTGAGGCTCAAGATTCCCTTGGGGAATAAGAAGAAGAAGGTCCCCATTGATCCTAAAAAGGACAAAAAGATGGCGGACGCTAAAAAGACCAAAAAACCAGTGGAGCACAAGCCAAAGTCTCCTATAAAGGTCTTAGACGAGCCTGAGCACAAGACATCAGCTGAAATGGCTCTTAGAAGGAAGCGGCTCTCTATCGAAGGGGATGCTGACTTGCCTGATTCTGCTCCTCTCGAGGCCTCTGCTTCGCAAGCCTCGACGAGCCATGTCGAGGCCGAAACCCAAGCCTCTGAGGCGAACGATGCCACCACCCCGGGACCGCCTCCTCCTTCGGGCCCGTACAGCAGGGCGCCATCTCCTGGAGATCGAGAGCGCAGGAGGGACCCGCGGGACCGCGCACGTTCTCGAGACCGACGCTCTTCGACGCGGAGGGCGGAGCGTCGACACCGGGGCGTGTCGACGTCGACCTCGTCATCAAGCTCCTCCTCCACCTCGAGTGGCTCCTCCCCTCCTCGGAAGAGGCGAAGGAGGCATGGCAGGAGGAGGCGCCGAAGGTACTCCAGCTCCTCCCCTAGCTCCTCCTCCTCCAAGGAAAGAAGAATGCGTAAGAGGGAGAAGAGAAGGCAACGCAAGCAGCGGTTCAATAGGAACCAACTCAATTTGCGTAGCACAAAGCATGCTACCATTACATCAGCAGCTGCTGGGAGAGAAATCTTGCAGAGAGAGAGAATGCAGGCTGAACAAGGGAAGGACCTTGTTATAAGCAATGAGAGCCTTCCAATACTGAGTGCACTAGGAGGATCATGGCACATAAATAATAAAGGTCAACTGGTTCACTCTAAGGAACCCCTTGCAAATAGGAGTACCTTACAAGGAGGAAACTTACAACAAAATCATCCATCATCAATTTTATCAATGGATGAAGGGGAAGGTGGCTCCTCCCCTAGAATGCGTAGGGACCACAGAGAGCCACACGAACACTATGAAGGCTCCGACTTCACTGATGATGACCAATACTTATGTGAAGAGATGGGGAAAGAGCCTAAACAATCTAAGGAAGATGACTCAGAAAAATTCACGGTTATGGTGACTAGAATTGTGAGAGCATTGGGACTTCCTGCTCCAAAGCAACCGGATACAGTTGAAGACCCCATGTTCCCAGCGTCAAAACAGAAAGGTTCTGCAATTTCATCCCTTCCGTCACTGCCGTATTTACTCAAATTAGGAAAAGTCACTAAAGTAGCACCACTTTTTACACCAGCAGTGTCACGCCGGGTCGACACCTTGTACAAAATCGACTTAACAGGTGATGATTGGGCTGCTCGTCCTCCAAAGCCAAACACAGCCATAACTGAGGTCTGTCAGGGCAAACGGCCTTCCAAGTTTAACTCGACACCAGGGGATAAGGAAGGAAAGAAAGTAGATCTTATCGGACGGAAAGCCCACATGGCCGCAGGGCTGTGGATGAGGATGGCCCATTATGCAACATATATGGCGGCATACCAATCATTTTTATGGGAAAGGATAACTCCATATATAGACTTACTACCTGAATGGGAAAGACGAGTACCAAGGTCATTCCAAGCAGATGGACTTCTTTTAGCTGAATATCAGAAGGATTTTGCAGCAGATATGGCTGAATCATCTAGTAAGGTTTTTGCTCTGGGAACGGCAGCAAGGAGGCATGCTTGGCTGAGAGCATCCTCACTGTCGGAGGAGAACAGAGCAATTGCCGAAGAGCTCCCAATGGATGTTGAGGGAATTTTCAATCCGAACACGGAGGAAAAGATAAAGCATACACACGAGATGAAGAAGACAATGCAGGTGTATAGCTACCCGAAACCGGGTTTCCCGCAGAGACAGAGATGGCAGTCCACGGGACCCTTTTACAAGCGAAATACCGGGAATTACTACTCCCAAAACAGACAGAGATACCAACAACCTACCAGGCCTTTCCAGAGGCGCCAGCAATTTGGAGGTAGAGGCCGTTTCCAACCTTACCAAGGCAAAACTACAAAACCGCCTGGGAACAAGCAGCGTTTTTGACAGTTGCTACAGCCAAAATGTGGTTTCGCACCCACAAAGGCTGATGAGTATAGTTTCCACTTCTGCTAGTCATCCCTTTTTTGTTAACAGTACACATGCAGTTAACCCAGTGTTTGGAGAGCGCTTAGCTCCTTTTATTGATGCATGGACTAAAATTACATCTGACAAGTGGGTCCTGCGTATCGTTCGTGATGGCTACAGCATAGAATTCGATAGTTTGCCCCCTGTTGGTTATGTTAATGTTACCCCTCCATCTCCTGTATTGATGGAGGAGATAGACAAGTTGTTACTTAAAGGGGCAATTACCCCCATTTGTTCAGATGTGTTACATTTATGTTTTTACTCAAAATACTTTTTAGTGTCTAAAAAGGGAGGTGGTTTACGCCCTATATTGGACCTAAGGGGAGTTAATGAGTTTATAACCCCAAGGAAATTCAGGATGATTTCTCTGAAGAATATTTTGATGTTATTGAATAAAGGAGATTGGTTTGCAACAATAGATCTTAAAGATGCTTATTTCCACATTTCAATTAATCAGAGGCATCGTAAGTACCTGGCATTTATGGTAGGAAACAGGGCATATCACTTCAATGTCCTTCCCTTTGGACTCTCAACAGCTCCAAGGGTTTTTACCAAATGTATGGCCGTTGTAGCAGCGTATTTAAGGAAGAATGGGGCTGCAGTTTATCCATATATAGATGACTGGCTACTAGTGGGAAGTTCTGAGGATGAAATTATACAGAACATAGGATACATTATGTCTCTTCTCCAGTCCCTAGGTCTCGTGGTGAACCTGGAAAAATCAGTACTGGTCCCTGCAAGAAGAGCACAATTCATCGGAGCGCTCCTGGATTCAGAACAGGAAAAAGCATTCTTGCCAAAGGACAGGTTCAACAATCTGCAGAATATCATCAGAAAACTCTTGGAAAGCAGAATAGTAAAAGCAAGGGATATTCAAGTTGTGTTAGGCCACATGGCATCCACAACAGCAGTTACCCCTCATGCCAGACTGTTTCTAAGACCAATACAGTCTTGGTTCCAATCTGTATTCAGCCCAGCAGTTCACAAGTCATCTATGCAACTTTTGATACCAGTAAGAGTGTGCAGATCCCTAAGTTGGTGGTTGGATCCTCACAATGTCTGTATAGGTCTTCCATTCCATCTACCGATACCGACTGTGACGCTAACAACAGATTCGTCACTAACAGGTTGGGGAGCACACATGGGAAACTTTGTGGCACAGGGAGATTGGACTATGACACAATCAAAACTGCACATAAATCACTTGGAACTAATGGCAGTTCAGAAGGCTCTCAAGGCTTTCGAGCTGCTTCTCATAGGACAGGTTGTGCAAGTGGCAACGGACAACACAACAGTAATGTTTTATATAAACAAGCAAGGGGGTACACACTCCCCTACACTGAATGCGTTGGCACTGGACACCTGGCATTGGTGCATTCAAAGACAGATTACCTTAGTGGCGATCCACCTGCCTGGGGAATACAACACTCTAGCAGACCACCTGAGCAGGAATCCATTAGGGAACCACGAATGGGCATTGAACAGGGAAGTAGTTCTCTCCCTGTTTCGAATGTGGGGTCACCCAGAGATAGATTTGTTTGCATCTCCGAACAACAACCAGTGCATCACTTATTGTGCACGACTGGGTCGCAGACAGATGAGGAACTGTTTAGGGGATGCCTTCCAAGTACATTGGGGAGCGCACAGGGTGTATGCCTTTCCACCATTCCCACTACTCCTGAGAGTCGTGTCGAAAATGAACACAGACAGAGGTCAGGGGATTATGATAACACCGTGGTGGCCCAGACAACCATGGTTCTCACTACTGATGAAAATATCCGAAGGGATCTACCATCCATTGCCTCGGAGAGACGATCTTTTACTCTCTCAAGAAGGCCTAGTTTGTTATCCAGATGTACAGACCCTAAGATTGACAGCTTGGAGAATCAAGCCCCAGTAGTCAATCAGAATAGAGATATTTCAGAAAAGGTCAGGATCGTCTTAGAAGCGGCTCAGAAAGATAGCACCAAAAGATCTTATATGTACAAGTGGAGTCGATTCTCTACGTTTGTTAAGGAAAGAGGAGTTGATGGTCTTTCTGCAGATACACCCCTTGTCCTGGACTTTTTGCTATCCTTGTCAGAACAGGGTTTGTCACCGTCATCACTAAAGTGCTACCTGGCAGCGATCTCATGGTTTCGTCGCAAGGCTGATCTACCCTCTTTATTTACTGACCAATTGATTAGACAGTTCATGAAGGGGATTATGAAAACTCGCCCGGAGGTAGAACCAGTAATATCCTCCTGGAGTTTGGAGGTCGTCCTTCATGCTCTCATGAAGCCTCCCTTTGAGCCGTTGGCGACTACAGACATCTCCTTTTTGTCTTGGAAAACTGCCTTTTTAATAGCAATAACATCTGCACGTAGGTCTAGCGAACTGTGTGCTTTACGTTGTGATGTCCCATACTTGATCTCTGCTGGCAATATGGGGTGAGACGGTCCCTCAGATACGCTGGCCCCAGGCCGTGTATGGCCTTGAAGGTAAGAACCAGCACTTTGAAGGCGACCCGGTGCTCAATAGGCAGCCAGTGCAGATCCTGCAAAATTGGTGTTATACGGCATCCTGCTGGTGCCCCAGACAGGAGCCGGGCGGCAGTGTTCTGCACCAGCTTGAGCTTCCGGATCGACGACATAGGCAGGCCAACGTAAAGCGCGTTACAGTAGTCTAGCCTTGAGATGACCGTGGCTTGGATCACCGTGGCTAGGTCGCTCCGGGGGAGAGGTAGGGGCCAGCCTCCTTGCCTGGCGGAGGTGGAAAAAGCAGCCTTGCTGGCCATGGAGACCTGGGCCTCCATGGTCAGCTGGGAGTCCAACTGGACACCCAGGCTCTTCACAGACGGCGCTGGATGCAGCGCCGCACCGTCCAGGGTCGGAAGCCGGGCACCCACCCCGCCCGGGCCGCCCAGCCACAAGATCTCCGTCTTCGCCGGATTCACCATCAACCTACTGGCTCGCAGCCATCCAGTAACGGCTTCGAGGCAATGTTGGAAATTATCGGGGACGGATTCCGGCCTGCCCTCCATCCTCAGAATGAGCTGGGTGTCATCGGCGTACTGGTGACAGACCAGCCCATAACTCCGCACCAGCTGTGCAAGCGGCTGCATGTAGATGTTAAATAATAGAGGGAGAGAATGGCCCCTGAGGGACTCCACACACTAATGGGGAGCCTCGGAGACCTCCCCGCCCCTCCTCACACGCTGAGACCGCTGGCGGAGGAAGGAGGACAGCCATTTAAGGACAGCTCCCTCACTCCGGCCATGGCCAGGCGGTGGATCAAAAGATTGTGGTCGACCGTGTCAAACGCTGCCGTGAGGTCCAATAACACGAGCAGCGCAGACCCGCCTTGGTCGAGCTGGCAGCGGAGTTGGTCTGAGATGGAGACCAGGACCGTCTCCGTCCCATGCCCCGAACGGAAGCCGGACTGGAAGGGGTCAAGCCATGTTGCATCATCTAAGAAGGACTGCAGCTGCTCCATTACTGCCCTCTCAACTACCTTGCCCAGGTATGGAAGATTCGACACTGGGCGGTAGTTGGAGGGAACCGCAGGGTCCAATGATGGTTTCTTCAGTAATGGAGCCACCACCGCCTCTTTTAAGCACTCTGGAAAGACTCCTTGCTCAAGGGAGCTGTTTATGACATTCAACAGAGGCCACGTACCTCTCAGGCAAGATCTAACAAGCCAGGAGGGGCACGGGTCGAGGGAGCAGGTGGTGGGGCGAGCCGCAGCCACTATCTTATCAACAGCATCTGCGTCCAGTTGCCGAAACCGGTCGATGGTGGGCCCGGCGGAGGGCCACGGAGTCTCGAGCTCTCTCACTGTATCAATTGTGGCCGGGAGGTCCCGGCGGAGGCTCAGTATCTTGTCTGCAAAAAAGCTCTGGAAAACACTTGAGGATACACAAAGATAAGATAGTACTTAGAACAGATGTAGCTTTCCTGCCAAAGGCGTATACTAAATTCCATATGTCACAGGAGATTATTCTTCCTGCCTTTTTCCAAAATCCGACAACAGGTTTGGAAAGGTCACTACATAAGTTGGATGTACGCAGGGCATTATCCTTCTATACTTCTAGAACACTGGAAGTTAGGAAAACACAAAGGTTATTCATCAAGTATAGGAAAGATGTGTTAGGCTTACCAGTGTCCTCACAATGTCTTTCATCGTGGATTGTTTCATGCATCCGTAAGGCTTATATTCTTTCAGGACGGGAGGTGCCCTTGCACATTAGGGCGCATTCCACAAGGTCAATGGCGACTTCGACAGCTTTCTTAAGGGGTGTTCCCCTTGATGTGATCTGTAGAGCAGCAACCTGGTCTACACCTATGACTTTTGTTAAGCATTACAAGATGGACATAACGTCTCAAAGGGATGCCGCCTTCGGCCGATCAGTGCTGTTTTCAGCGGTGGCATGACACCCACCATCCAAGGTTAGAAGCTTGCTAATCTACCACTTAGTGCTATTCACGGCTGACCACGAAAAGAAAATATGGGTTGCTTACCTGTAACCGTAGTTTCTTGAGTGGTCAGCGTGAATAGCACGCTCCCGCCCATCCTCCCCGCTGTTTCTTTATATATGATCATGCCAGGCTTCTGACTGCTTTGCGGCGGAAGAGAACTGGCAGTTGGCCCCTCAGGAGGGCTATTTATACTAGCGGGGATGGTGCGCGGGGCCAACTGACAATTTTGATCTCGAGACTTCCGAGCTGCCTGCGCGAGCGCAGGGGTTAAACCACTTAGTGCTATTCACGCTGACCACTCAAGAAACTACGGTTACAGGTAAGCAACCCATATTTCTTGTACATCAAGCCAAGTTTGTGGGACGTCATGTACCACCTGAAGAACATTTTGTACCAGTTCTCCTTAAGGTCTGTGGCATAGGTGATTTTTATCTTCTTCCGCCAGATCTTCTCCCATTCTTGCAGGTTGATTGTGCGGCCGATGTTTTGTGCCCATTTTATCATACAAGTTTTTACCTGTTTGGTCTCTGTCGACCATTCCAGGAGTCGTAGATAGGCCTTAGAGATAAGTTTCTTTCCTTACTCAGGAAGCTTTTCCAGAATTGCTCTCCTTCCGCAAAGCCTGCCTGTGCATCTCTCTGAAAGCATGTCTTGATGTGGAGATACTGGAGCCAGGTGATAGATTTGTTCTGTGATTGTATTTGGATCTTTGTCTTCAGGCTTCTCCTCCCCCACGTTGGCCGTCAGTTCTTCGTAAGTTGGCCATTTGTCCCATCCTAGTAGACTTCGTTGGTGGGCTTCTATGGGTGATACCCATAAGGGGGGTTGTTTGGTAAAATCTCCCCTTGTATGTTTCCCATATTTTCATCAGGGCTGCTCTTACCGGGTGTTTACTGAAGCTTTCATTTGTCCTTGTCCTTCCGTACCACAGATGGCCGTGCCAACCTGTGTGAAGGTCAAAGCCCACCAGGGCCAGCAGCTCTTTATTTTTCAGGGTGATCCAGTCTCTTATATGTGCCAGGCCGCAGGCCTCATAGTATAGTTTCAAATCCGTAAATCCAGCCCGCCTCGTACCGTCTGTCCGTGAGGAATATATATTTGATTCTCGCTCTCTTCGAGTCCCACAGGAATTTGATGATGTCCCTCTTCCAGTTGTTAAAGATGGCGTTGGATTTGATGATAGATAGGTTTTGGAACAGATACAGTAGTCGGGGCAGTACGTTCATTTTGACCACTGCTATCTTGCCCATGAGCGAGAGGTTGGTGCTTTTCCAATTGAGCAAGTCTTTTTGGACTTTTTTCCACAACACCTCATAGTTGTTTCTTTGAAGATGGCAGTTCTGCGCCGAGATGTGGATGCCCAGGTATTTAATTATTTGGGTGACTTGCATGCCTGATTTACTTTCTAGCCTTTTTTGGCGGCTCTTGGAGATGTTCTTCGTTAATATCTTTGTCTTGCCTTTATTTATTTTCAGTCCCGCCAGCAAGCCGAATTTTTCTATCTCTGCTATCCAGTACGAAATAGTGTCCACTGGCCTTTCAATAAAACATATCACGTCATCCGCAAATGCCTTGACTTTGATTGAGTGACTTCCTATCACTGGGCCTTTGAGTTGGTTGTTGGCTCTGATGGCTCTGAGAAGGACTTCTAGAGACAGTATAAAGATCAGCGGGGAAAGGGGACATCCCTGCCGTGTCCCTTTTTGTATTTCTATTTTCCCCGTTGGCTGGCCGTTGACCCAGACCTTCGCGGTTTGGTCCCTGTATATCTCCCCTATGGCTCTTTGAAAGTGGGGGCCAGATCTAGTTTTGATATGAGTAGATGGAAGAAGTCCCAATTCAAGTTATCAAAGGCTTTCTCCGCGTCCAGGGCTAGGAAGGCTATTTCTCTCTGGGGGTGTAGTTCGTAGTATTGGATCAGGTCAATGACAGTCCTGGTGTTGTCTTTTGGCCTGCCTACCGGGAGAAAACCATTTTGGTCAGGTGTTATCCAAGTCCTGAGCCAGGATTTCAGCCTTTCAGCAAGGATGGCTGCCAGGATCTTGTAATCTATGTTGAGGAGTGATATGGGCCTATAGTTAGCCACATTCGTATCATCCGTTCCCTCTTTGTGGATTAGAAGTATGTTTGCTTCCCTCCACGTGTCCGGTGACACCTCCTATGTGAGAACCCTGTTGTATATCTTTTTCAGAAAGGCCGTAATTTCACTTTTCATAGTTTTATAGAATCTCGCCGTTAGTCCATCCGGCCCTGGAGCTTTGTTCACGTCCAGCTTCCCAATTGCCGTTTCTATCTCGATTTCGAGATTTCCCCATTCAGCTTCTCCCTATAGTTCGGTGGTATCTGACCCAGCGATTGCGCCCCCAGGTATTGCTCGATGTCCTCTTTTTTGATTCCATCCTTGGCGTATAGCGCTGAGTAGAAGGTTTGGAATGTTTCCCGTATTTCTTCCTCTCCCAGTACCATTTCGCCTCCAGATCGAAGCTTGGTTATGTACCCCATCTGTTTCTTCTTTTTGATCTTTCTCGCCAGCCATCTGCCAGGTTTGTTGGCGTTCTGGAAGTGTCTTTGTTTTAGAAATTTAAGATCTTTAGATATTTGTTCAAGCTCCAAGTGATGTTTCTGCTTTTTTAATGAGGTCAGTTTGACGATTGTGACCCGATTCCCTGGTTGTTCTTTTCAGAATCTTTTCCTCTTGTGCAATTTTGACTTGAAGGTCGTGTAGCGTTTTTCGCCTCGCTTTATTTCTGCTCGTGTTGTGTTGGATGAAGTGACCCCGAAGCACTGCCTTGCAGACGTCCCAAACTACTTCCGGGCTTGTTTCCGGGATGTCATTGTTTCTAAAGTAGTCCGCAGTTAGTGCTTTGTACTTCAGGATGTCCTCCTCCTTCTTTAGTAAGTTGTCGTTGAGCCTCCAGCGCCTTGTGGGCGGTCTATGATTTATTTCCAATGTGATCGGGCTGTGATCCAACACGTCTCTTGGCCATATCTTTATCTGGGAAGTTTTTGGCACCAGAGAGGTGGACATCCAGACCATGTCTATTCTTGACCAACTCTGGTGCCTGTGGGAGTAGTATGTGTAGTCCCTTTCTTTTGGTTGTGGAGCCGCCAGGCGTCTTCTAGGGAGAGATCTGACATGAGGTGTAGAAAGGCCTTGGAAGAGTAGCCGGAAGGGTCTTGCGGTGCTTTCTTGGCCTTCATTGTTGGTTGGGTTCTGTCCAGTTGGGGATTAACTATTCCATTGAAGTCACCCAGGATGATTAGGCTGTCATATTCCTGATCGTCTATTAGCTTCGCAAGGGTCTGGGCAAACTCGGTTTTAGGTCCATTAGGCGCGTAGATGTTACAGAGCAATAGACGGGACATTCCTACCTCGATCATCACTCCCACTATTTTCCCTCTTTGGTCTGTGAATGCCAGTTTGGCTGGGATCTTTTTCGCTGACATATGTCACCACTCCTCCTTTTCTTTTCAGTTGCTAGGGGAACAGAACAGGCTCCCCATGCTTTTGTTTGCCAGCAGGTGTTCATGGCCTTTTCTGATGTGAACCTCTTGTAGAGCCACAATGTCACTTTTGTTTTTTCTCAGTGAATGGAACATTTTTTTTCGTTTTGCCGGTGAGTTCAGTCCGTTGATGTTGTTGGTATAACACAGCAGCTGCAGTAGAGGATCATACATCCTGCATTTCCTCTGTGTGTTCCAGATCGCCATGTTTATTGTCCGTGTTCTGCGCCGTTGTGTCCGTTGTTGGGTCGCGGGGTTCCCGGGCTGGTAGAGTTGTCTCCTTGTTTGGGGAGTAAAATCGTCGCCTTTTTACTTGTTTGTTCTGCCCGTGTTGAGAGGGTGTCTGTAAGCCAAGATCTTTTTGGAGTTTGCCATAGAATTCCTGCGCCTTGGTCACCGTGGTTAACCAGTGTCGTTGCTCCCCATAGGTGACCATTATCCCCTCCGATTTCTCCCACCGGAATCTGATTTTCCTATTCTTCAGTTCCTCTGTGAGGAAGAAGTAGTTTTTTCTCTTACTAATTGAGGATGCGGTGAACTCTTTTAGAATGATTACTTTTTGGCCTTTGTGTAGTGTTGATGTCTCTTTTTGCCTCCTTAGGACTTCATCTCTAAAAAAATTTCTGCAGAACTGGACCACCACATCTCGGGGTACATTGTTCCGCCTCGCGTAGGAGGAGGAAACCCTGTACACCTTGTCTATTTCTTGGTGCATCTCTTCCTCCTCTGCCTATGATGATGGACGAGAGTTTGCTGACGACTTCCTGGATGTCTTCTTGCGATTCTTCCTGTAGATTTCTGAAGCGGAGCCTAGTCTCCAGGGTGTTTTGTTCCAGTCTCTCCTGGGTCAATTCTAGCTTTGTTCCTCGCTTCTAAACTCTCAATTCGCTTGCATCTTCCCTTGGGACGTCGCGATCTTACCTTCCCCTTGTTTGATTGCATGTATTTCTTCCCTCATATTTGTTAGCTCTTTCTTCAGGTCTGATTTGATGTCCAACAGTTGATCCTGTACTGATCTATGTTGGGCTTCTTGTCTCGCTGCCGCTGCATCCACTTTTCTTTGTGTCAGGTCCTGCTTCTCTGAGAGTTTCTGGAGTTCCTTAAGAATGTCCTTCATCGTTGTTTCTTCATTATTGGCCAGTATCTTCTGGACGCCCTTGGCGTCCTTGAATATTTTTGGGTTTGCCATTGGTCCCAGCTTGGCTCTGCCTGCCTGAGTGCCTGTTCTTATGTTCTCCCGGTGTGGCTTCTGTGGCGTTGCCTTGCTCTTCCACCTGGATTTCTTGTCGTCCACTCCTTGTGCTAAATTCTGCGTTGAGGAGGGAGGCCTTAGTTCCGCTGCGTGGGTCCGCGTGGGGGTTGGATTCTCTGCCGGGGCCGTGTTTTCCGCCTCCTCATCTGTGAGCTGTCCCTCCTCGTCCCCTCTGTCTCCTCGGGTACTATTTGTTGTCCCCTGCACCCTTGTGTCTCAGTCAGGGGTAGAGGTTGGTGAGGCCACTCCTTATTTCCCCTCCAGGGATATATAGGTAGGGAATAGGCATGCTAAAATAGAAACGGAAATCTAATTGAGTCGTTAGAAATTCGTTATTAATGGGACTTTTGGTGTTTTACGGATCGCTGTCGTGAACCCGGAAGTAGACTTCCTTTACGGCACTTCGGCGCCATTTTTGTATCTGGGCCGTAAAGCATTCGTATGGCTTCAGTGTTCTTTTTAAGCGTGTTTTGTCATTGGGTGATGGATACCAGGTGGTACCATCACCCCACCATCACTCCACCTTCCCTTAAGCCAATCAGAGGCAAACAAACACTTGGAGGGCGGGGTCAAGACCCTTAAATACCACAAGCACCACGCGGCCAAGTTCATTGCGGTTTCGCGCAGCAGCAGGGAGGAACGGGAAGATCGCGGTCGCGGAGAAAGTTCTTGCCAGACCCTGCCTGCCTGGCCGCTTGTTAGAAGCAGGCC
>JARBWK010000016.1:528631-548556 GCA_030556195.1 Anolis apletophallus | reverse complement strand
AAATTACCACCTATCAGGTGCAAAAGGCCACCCTACATGGATCCGCACACATGATTCGCCGATACATCACACAGTCCTAGGCACTTGGGAAGGGTCCGACGTGTGATCCAATGCAACAGCCAGCAGAGTGATCTTGTCTGCTGTGGACTCATCTTGTTGTGTTTCAAATAATAATAATAATAATCTATCTTCTATCTATCTTCTATGTATATAATAAAAGTCAGTGTTTGCGGGCGGAGGTGCGGCGGTGCGTGCAGAGGAATATGTGGCAGCGTTTTGATTGGTTGCCACTGTAGGATTATTTGCATAAAGGACACTGATTGGCCAGCCTCAGAACTCCAACAATCTAAGGCACCAGACAGAGGGCATTGGTTGCCACTGACAGACAATTTGCATAAAGGACTCTGAAATAGAATGCAACTGAAGAGACCGCTGCAACCCTCATCCAATGAATGATCAAGACCAAATGTGACACACACAGCCCCCATGACCCACTCTACATCCTGGTGCTGTTTGGAGGGGGATGGACCATGGCCAGTGGGACTCGCCGTACCTTCACTAAGTTCCTGAGACCACTGCAAGCCACATAAACATCTAATAGGAACCAACCTTGGCACACAATGCCTTCCTCAAATATCCCAGGCACCGCCGGGTCCCCAAGCTAGTAATAATAATAATAATAATAATAATAATAATAATAACCATCTCCTCCCATCTGCATTGGCTGAGCAGTTGGCCTCTTTCCACATTTGGTAACCTTTCCCTTTGGGTCCCTGTTGGGGGGGGGGGCACAAGGGCAGCTGTTCCCCCTGGACCCACCAGCCTCCCCATCTCTCCAAACCCACCTCTTCAGTAGAGCTGATGATGGGGGCCACCCAGTGTATTTCGGAGAGCCTTCGCAGCTCTTGGCTGACGGCACTCAGGGCGTGGCGCAGGCCTTCCTCTTGCTGCGGGGAGTCCAGCTGCTGTGAAGAAAGACAGACCAAGGAGGGCTTCAAACCCCTTTGTGCCTTCCAGGGGCGGTCTAAGGTAATTTTAAATGGTAGCGAACATTATTTTGTCGCCCCCCCCCCCCACCGAAACATTATTTTGCCCCCCCTCCACGCATGCCCAGTAGCTCCTGTGCGGGCGAAAGCCTGTAAACACACCACTCCCTATTTCGGCACGCCCCGCGCATGCCCAGAAGCTCCTGTGCGCAGGCGCAGAAGCCTGTAAACACAGCACTCCCTATTCAGCACACAGGGAGGTTTGCTACGGCGCGGTGTCAGAGCGCACAAGGCCCAAAAGCGGAACATCGGCCGGACGCTGTCTGGCGGGCGGGGCAATGCGCCCTTTACCCAGATGGCGCCCCACGCAGCGGTGTCCTTTGCCTACCGGTAGGACAGCCCCTGGTGCCCTCACTTAAAACCTGGGCCCACGGCTGCCCCACAGCACCTCTCCCCATTGGCAGCCCCCCGAATGCATAGCCGATCTGTGCTTTGGAGGGAAGCGTTTCAGAAGCCCCCAAAACCACAACGAAGACTGGCTCTGGAGTCCTTTTTGGTGCCTGGCACCCCACACTCACCAGTTTCCCTTCCAGAAACGCCCGGGTTTCGGTGTACAGGGCTTTGACGCTGGCAGACAGCTCCACGGCGGAGCTCCGGCTCAGGAACAGAAACGGCTGGGAAGGAACAGGAGGCAAGAGAAAGGGCCACGTGAGCAGCGAAGGGGGCGAAGCGGGCGCAAGGTGCAGCCAAGGGGGTGGGGGCCAGCAGGGGAGCGGAGGGGCCCAAGATGCAGCCACAGCAGGCCCGGATTACCCATAAGGCCAACAAGGCCATGGCCTATGAGCACAGGCCTAGGAGGGCGCCAAATCACGGACCAAAAAAACAAAACAAAATCCTTTCTCTTCTTCCTTCCTTAGGCTGCGGCACCTCCTTCCTTCCTTCCTTCCCTCTCTTTCATTCCTTCCCCCTTCCCCCATATCCGAGAGGGGGCGGGGGCCGCCGCAGGGGGTGTGGGTGGGGAGGGCGCCTCGGTTTCCTAGGCGACGTTGTCGGCCACCTTCGTCCTGCGCGGCGCCCACCCCTTTTCGACAGCGGCGTCTGCGGCCAATGGCGCCCCTCTCTCGCAACCAACCTGCGAGGCTGGGTGACGTCAGGCATGGCGGTGAGAGCGGGGAGGAAGAGGCGAGCGCCGCGGCCTCTGCCTCCTCTGCCATGTTCCTTGGTGCTGCAGCGGCCCCGGGGACTTTCCATTCCTTCCTCTTCCTTCTCCGAGGAGTAGGAAGGTAGAGAAGCCACCAGGGCTGCTGCTGCGCATGCGCGGTACCCAGGAACATGGCGGAGGACGCCGCGGCGCTCGCGCCCTGCCGCGCATGCCCAAAAGTGGGGCTTCCAAAGTTTGGCCTAGGGCACCAAAAGCAGTTAATCCGGGCCTGAGCCACAGCCAGTGAAGTGGGGTCAGAGTGCAAGCATTGTGTCCCACTTTGAACTCCAAAGCACCTGATTCACCCCTTACTCAAACAACAACAATATTAATAATATTATATGAGGATTTTAAATAATATTATATGAGGATTTAAAGATCCCTTACTGGATCTGCATTATTTGCCGATACATCGCGCAGTCCAAGACACTTGGGAACTGTCCGACGTGTGATCATCTTGTTGTGTTTCAAATAATAATACTACTCCTACCTCGGTCCCACTGCTGCTGCTGTTCTTGTTGGGCAGCGTTTCACTCAGCGCCAAGGAGCTGGCGTTCACGGCATGCGCCAGCTCCTGCTCGATGGCGCGATGGGTCTTGGCAGCCTCCCGGATCCTGCGGAAACCCAACAGGGAAGCAAGGCTTGCGTTCATTCGAACGGCAATCAAAGAGATCCCACTTAAACAAGAGCAAGAACTTCCTGGCGGTCAGAGCTCTTCAACAGCGGAATCCGCTGCTGCTGCTGGACGGACATCTGTCAGGAGTGATCGGATTGTGTGTTCCTGTATAGCAAAGGGGTTGGACTGGATGTCCCTCGGGGTCTCTTCTAACTGTATGATTCTGTGGCCATCCAAAGCCCACCCTCGCTCTTCCGCTGTGCCCCGAAACAGGCTCCTGGGGAGCACAACCTAGGGCTGATTTTGGCCCCCAAAGGTCCCAGTCCAGCCCCTCACAATGGTTACACCTCGCAGCCCCACCCTTCTCGCCCTGCATTTGAGGGAACGGAAGCCCAGCAGGAGGCGAACGTGACCCCCGTAGCCGCAGCGTGTGAGGTACCTGTCGATGAGTGTCTCGGTGTGCTGGGCCAGCTGCTGCACCTGGGCCTGCTCCTCTTCCGTCAGGTACTCCATGGACTGCTGGGAGCTGAGCCGGTGCCGGGAGGAGGAGCGGTAGCCCTCACCCTTCTGCTTGTGCTCCCACGACTTGAGGGTGCTCTCAAAGGCCTGCGAGGGGCAAGCGGGGGGCAGGCAGGCGGTCAAGAAAGCAGGGCAGGCCAGGATTACCCATAAGGCTACACTAGGCCATGGCCTATGGGCGCAGGCCTAGGGGGGCACCAGATCAAGGACCCCCCAAAAAATGTTCAAACAAAACCGCAACATGCGGCATGATGACTCTCTCTCTCTCTCTCTCTCTCTCTCTCTCTCTCTCTCTCGGGGGAGGGCAGGGGAAGAGCGCTGAGAGGGGGCGGGGAGGGGGGAGGAAATGGCGACCCCCCTGCATCACCCCACTTCCTTGTCAAGGAAGGAAGGTGCGAGGAGGATGAGGCGGACGGAAGCCCCATTCCCGGGGCCGCTGGCGGGCATGTGCGTGCGCCATGAGGGCGCCTCTGCCTCCGCCATGTTCCTGGGTGCCGCGCATGGCCGGCAGCGGCCCCGGGGACTTCCCTTCTTTCCCCTCCTCCTTGGGAGGAAGAAGGAAGGAAGCCCCGGGTCGCTGTCGCCATACGCGGCACCCAGGAACATTGGGGAAGGAGGCAGAGGCGCTCGCGCCCTCCTGCCGCACACGCATGCCCGCCAGCGGCCACGAGGGCGGGGCTTCCCTCCTCCTCATCCTCCTCGTGCCCAAGGAAGGAGGGCGGGGCGAGAAGAAGGAGGCGAAGGGAAGCCCCGTCCCCGGGGCCGCTGGCGGGCATGTGCGCATGGCAGGAGGGCACGAGTGCTTCTGCCTCCTCTCCCAATGTTCTTGGGTGCCGGCTCCGAAAGGCCCAGGGGCCGAGAAGGGCCCTGAGAGCAGCTCCCTGGGCTCCAGCCTGGCCCAGCTGCACAAGGGCACCGAGCCGGGCCTGGGCGAGGCCTTGCTGGCCCTCTGCACGCAGCACATCGGTGAGAGAGGAGAGGCAGGCGGAAAGGAATATGGGGGAGTGCGGTAGAGATTGGTTTGGGGGCGTAATTCCAAAGTGTGGCCTAGGGCGCCAAAAGGGGTTAATTCGGACCTGAAGCAGGGCAACCACGATCCACCCCCATTATCATTCTTTCGGCCTCTGGTTCACCTCTGCTTGGCGGTTACACCGTATCTCCTTATCAATGCTACACTTAACTCTTTGTCCTTCCAGAAATACGAAACTGTTACTAATACACTTTTAACACCAGGTTGTCAACCTCTCGCTCGCCTTTTTGTGAGAGAGCTGAATGCGGAGTGTAGGCCTTTGAGCCTTTGCCTTTTGCTTGACCTTCGAAGACACGGAGATTATATGAGACCGGTCAGAAATATTACACATTAATGGGGTGTTTTTATTACCACAAAAGTGTGAGTCAAGCTCTGAAAGAGTGAGTAGGCCGAAGCCTGTGAAGAGACGATGGGCCAAAGGTAGTGTCGCCCGGAGGAGCGTGAGGCAAACCTGCGCGTGAGAGAAGCCTCGTGTGAGAAAGCTCCAGTGTGACGGCTGCTGCGTGTAAAGCGACTATGTATTTGTTTATTTGTGTTATGGAAACCTTACGTTTGCTGTGTGTGTTTTGGTTCTTTTTACCACTTTGGGCGATCGGTGCCGGGTCATGCTGCTGCTCATAAGTTACTCCGCTATATATCATTCAAGGGGAAGGCCTCTACTCCAGTGTTTCTCAACCAGTGTGCCGTAGCACACTAGTGTGCCGTGAGCGCTCATCAGGTGTGCCGTGGGAAATTGAGAGTTCAATATGCCAAGTTTGGTTCAATTCCATTGTTGCCAGAGTTCAGGATGCTCTTTGATTGTGTGTTAACTATAAATCCCAGAAACTGTAACTCCCAAATGTCAAGGTCTATTTTCCCCAAACTCCATCTGTGTTCACATTTGGGCATATTGAGTATTCATGCCAAGTTTGGTCCTGATCCAACATTGTTTGAGTCCACAGTGCTCACAAGGTCAATGCCCACCAAACTCTTAGAGTATTTTCTATTGGTTATGGGAGTTCAGTGTGGGAAGTTTGATTCCATTCCATCATTGGTGGAGTTCAGAGTGCTCTTTGATTGCGGGAGAACTATAACTCCCAGCTGTTGAGCAAGACCTTTGGGTGTGTGTTTCTGCCATTCCTGCCAGGATATCTATGTTGTGTTCATCGAAACAGGCCCAGGTTTCACATTGAGTGTATAAATACATTTAGAAACGTATTAACTATATGCATTACTGTGTTAGAGTGTCATTGTGTGTCATTTTGCTTGGTGGTGTGCCCCAGGATTTCGTACATGTAAAAAATGTGCCGCGGCTCAAAAAAGGTTGGGAAACACTGCTCTACTCTACTGGCCTTTGACCTGTGGGGTCCCGCAAGGATCTATTCTGTCCCCCATGCTATTCAACATCTACATGAAACCGCTGGGCGAGGTCATCCGGAGTTTTGGAGTGCGTTGCCATCTCTACGCAGACGACACCCACCTCCACGACTCTTTTCCACCAGATTCCAAGGAAGCCCCTCGGATACTGGACCAGTGCCTGGCCGCTGTGACGGTTTGGATGAGAAGGAACGGGCTGAGGATCAATCCCGATAAGACAGAGGTCCTCCAGGTCAGTCGTTCGTCTGACCGGGGTATTGGGTGACAACCTGTGCTGGACAGGGTGACACTCCCCCTGAAGTCACAGGTCCGCAGTTTGGGGGTTCTCTTGGACTCAGCGCCGACGCTTGATGCTCAGGTGTCGGCGGTGGCTGGGAGAGCCTTTGCACAGTTAAAACTCGTGCGCCAACTGCGACCATACCTTGTGAAGTCTGACTTGACCATGGTGGTCACCTCTAGATTGGACTACTGCAATGTGCTCTACATGGGGCTTTCCTTGAAGATGGCCCGGAAACTTCAACTTGCCCAACGCTCGGCGGCCAGATTAATAACCGGGGCAGGTGACAGGGAGCGGTCGACCCCCCTGTTCAAAGAGCTCCACTGGCTGCCGTTTATTTTCCGGGCCCAATTCTAGGTGCAGGTGATTACCTATAAAGCCCTAAACGGTTTGGGACCCGCCTACCTTCGTGACCGGCTCTCCACCCATGAGCCAGCCCGAGCCCTTCGCTCCTCAGGGGAGGCCTTCCTTTCGCCCTGCCAGTCTCACAGACCCAGCTTGAGAGCACTAGGAAGAAAGCCTTCTCCTCTGTGGCCCCCCGCCTTTGGAACCCCCCCCCCCCCAGGAGAGACTAGGAATGCCCCCTCACTGGAATCCTTCAGGAAACAACTGAAAACCTGGTTCTTCCACCTGGCCTCCGGAGATTAGGCTCCCCAAATGCCCCCGATTTTGGTGAGACCTCTTCCCCCCTATGCGACCCTTTGTGTGTTGACGCTACTCCAGTTATCTCCCCCGAGTTTTAAACACTTTATATCAGGGGTGCTCAGAATGGTGATCGGGATCACCAGGGTGATCTTCGGGCCTCATCCTGGTGATTTGAGGCCCCTGACCAGGTTTTTTGCAGTTGGTCCTCTTCACGCACCCCTGCACGCTGCAAAGAAGTCCTCCGTTGTTGCTCCTCCCCGCTCCCTGCTCGTGCGCCGCCTCCAAAAGCTCCGTCCAGAGTCCAAGAGGCAGCATGGGCCCCCTCTTTTGGATTCTTCCTCCTCCTCCCTCCGTCCTTCTCCAGCCACTCAGAGTCGTAGGAGACCAAAGGGGGCGGGCCTGGATGACGCGAAGCGCTCATTCTGCCTCTCGGACGTCTCGTGAGCTCTTGGAGGCGGCACGCATGCTGGCGGCATGGAAATAGGAGCAACGACGGAGGAGGAGAAGAAAGACGCTTTGGGGTAATTTCCTTACCGCATCTCAAAGGTCGGTCTTTTTACTTTGGGGTGGGTGCTTGATTGTTCTGTGGCATGTCTCTTTGTTTATTTTTAATGTTTAAAAATGGCCTTTTAGCTCCAAAGCCTCTCTGCTTGCTTTGTTCCTTGAGAAATATATGTTGGGGAATATGGAAATGTGGGAGAAATGGGGTGGTTGGATGTATTTTTGCATGCCCCTTTGTTTACCTTGCTGAGTATTAAATGGCCTTGCAGTTCAAAAGCCTCTCTTCTTACTTTCTGGCTGATAATATGTGTGGTAATATGGCAGTGTGGGAGAAATGGGGTGGTTGGATGTATTTTTATGCTCTGTTTTATATTGTTGTTATTAAATTGAAATGTTGATGTTTTATAACTTCATTCTATGTAAACTGCCCCGAGCCTGCTGGAAGGAGCGGGACATAAAAATGAATAATAAATATAAATAAATAAATAAGAAAATAGTTATACGCTTTACATTTCTGGGCGGGTGATCTTTGGGACTTGGTTTTTTAATCAGTAGCTCCCATGCTGAAAAAGTGTGAGCACCCCTGCTTTATATGTACATGCGCCTCGCCCTCTCGTTTCTGTTTTAGATTCACCTGTGTTGTTGCTGTAGATGAATTTTTTATTGTGTTTATTGTTTTCTGATGTTTTTGATATTTTCTGTGATGTGTTGTTTGGGCACGGCCCCACGTAAGCCGCTCCGAGTCCCCTTTGGGGAGATGGATGTGGATTAGAAATAAATTATTATTATTATTATTATTATTATTATTATTACTCCAGACGCCCACCTTCTCTATCTAGAAACGGAGTCCCTTATGGTTTGATACACTTTTTGAAACTTTTCGTGTCAACGCCGTGGATCCTGTCTCTTGAAGCTCAATAATCCTTTCCGGGCACATGGTGGTTCCTTTCCCTTTGTTGTGCAACCGGACTGACTGCTCCCCGCCCCCCATTTCTGGGCCGCGCCTCCTCTGCCGCCGCCTCCTCACCCTGTCTCTGGTCAGCATCTGGGCCCGGTTCTTGTGCTGGATCTTGATCATTCCCGGGGGCTGGATCCACGCTTCCCCGTCAACTTGGACCGGGACCCCCTCGTCGCCACGAATCGTGATCTTCACCATCCGGCACTGAAAGGGGGGAAGCAGAAACCAGAGGAAGCGGGTGGGGGAGAGGGTTTATGACCATCAGATCCTGCAAAGATGCCAGCCACAGGAGCAGGCCAAACGGCAGGAGAAAATGCTGCTATGCACACCGGGAACCACACAACATCCCAGCCAGGCGGACTGGCTTGCATGCCAAAAAGAGAGGAGCGAATGGATCCCGTTCCTTGGAAAACACGGCAAAGGTGCTTGGGCCGTACCTGGGCGATGCGGTGATGCTGCAGGTTGATGACGCGTGAGACAGCCATCTGGATGCTGCCGAAGACGGCCACCACCTCCAGCTTCTTGTCGTCAAACGAGGGGGCCCCGAAGTTCTGGAAGGGAAGGGGCTCCGGCGTAAGCAGCACCCCGCAAAGGCCAGGGCGGCCAGGGCTTCCCCAGGCCCAGTCTCCCTCCCTCCCTCCCTCCAGGACAGAGCCTGCCAAGCGTTTCGTATACACTGGGGACATACTTCTCAGGCATGCGCCATTGCGCGACTCAACCATTCGGTTTTACTGGAAAGCCAGAGGTTAAACCAACCACCGAAGAGAGGGCGGAGGCAGAGAGACTAGGTGGCAATGACAGGGTGGCGTCGGGCACAGACAACGCATCTCGTGAAAGTATTTCATGGATGTCTTTAAAGATCTATGACTTACTGCTTATTTAACATTGACACAGAAAGAAGGAAGGAAGGAAAGGAGAAAGGAAAGAAAGGAAGAAACAAGGAAGGAAGGGAGGAAGGGAGGGAGGGAAGGAAGAAGAGAGGGGGGGAAGAAGGAAGGAAGGGAGAGAGGGAGGAAGGGAAGAAAGAAGGAAGGAAAGAAGGGAAAAAGGAAGGAAGGGAGGGGTGGAAAAAGAAACAAAAGAAGGAAGGAAGGAAGGAGAAGAAGGGAGGGAGGGAGGGAGGGAGGGAGGGAGAAAGGAAGGAAGGAAAGAAACAAGGAAAGAAGGGAGGGAGGGAGGAAGAAACAAGGAAGGAAGAGAGGGAGGGAGGGAAGAAGAGGGGGGAAGGAAGGGAGAGAGGGAGTGAGGAATGAATGAGGGAGCGAGGGAGAAAGGAAGGAAAGAAACAAGGAAAGAAGGGAGGGAGGGAGGAAGGAAGGAAGAAACAAGGAAAGAAGAGAGGGAGGGAGGGAAGAAGGGGGGGAAGGAAGGGAGAGAGGGAGTGAGGAATGAATGAGGGAGCGAGGGAGAAAGGAAGGAAAGAAACAAGGAAAGAAGGGATGGAGGGAGGGAGGAAGGAAGAAACAAGGAAGAGAGGGAGGGAGGGAAGAAGAGGGGGAAGGAAGGGAGAGGGAGTGAGGAATGAAGTGAGGGAGCGAGGGAGAAAGGAAGGAGAGAAACAAGGAAATAAGGGAGGGAGGGGAGGGAGGAAAGAAGGAAGGAAAGAAAGGGAGGGAGGGAGGGAGGAAGAAGAGAGGGGGGGAAGAAAGAAGGAAGGGCGAGAGGAGGAAGAAGGGAGGGATTAAAGAAGGGAAAAAGGGAGGGAGGGATGGAAAAAGTATCAAAAGAAAGAAGGGAGGGAGGAAAGAAGGAAGGAAGGGAGGGATGCATTCTTGGGCGAAAGGGAGCGTGGCCCCTTCCCGGGGCCTCCAACTCACGCTGTCCTCCTTGGTGCCTCCCCAGAAGTTGATGCCTCCCGCGTAGCTGGGGATGTTCAGCACGGCGATGCCTTGGAGGCTGGGCAAGGAAATGGGCACCCCGTCACACTGAGGGGGGAGACGAAGGGAGGAAGGAAGGAAGGGGGAGAGGGGTCAGGGCCTTCCCAGAGCAAACCCCTTTCTCTTCAGGAACTCCCGAAGGCTTGGCCCGCAGCATCAGAAGGGGCTTCTGGCAGATGGCTTCAAGGCCCGAGGGCCAAAGGGGAGCCCTCGCTCTCTGCCAGTCCCTTCGAGCACCCCCCCCCCCAACCGATCGCACCGTGCCTCGTGCCCTTCTGTTGAATTAGCTTTGCAAAGAGGCAGGGCTGCCTTCCGGAGCGGTGGGCCCTGCCTGCTGCCAAGCCTTGGGGAAGGAGAGCCTTTCCCAGCCATGCCGGGGGATTTGGGGGGTGGGCTACCTCCAGCTGGACCCGCTGCTCCAGGTTCTTGTAGGTCCTCTGGAGCAGCTCCTTGGTGCCCAGGACTCCGTACCACATCATGTTCTTGGTGCGGCTGCTGCAGAGAGAGACAAGGGAAGGAAGGTCACTCCCTCGCGCACAGAAGCCTTGCGGTCACTTCGTTTGCGCCTTGGACGAGTGAGCCCTTTCTCTCGGGCTGAACTCATGACTGGCTGGCACTTTGGAGTCTCCAAACAATGGTTTCAAAGTATTATCAATATATATTCTATAACTTCAACGACAACACATTAGACAAAATAAACATGTCACCCCCTGTCGGGTGTCTAACCCCCGCTGCTAAACCCGCCAAAGTACAGTTCGGATATAGTCCACTACAGTATAGATGGTGAGCGGATTAGCGAGAGAGGTGAGTTGTCGGGCGCCCCCGTTAGCTGCCGCCGCTAGCAGCAACATGAGGAGAAAGAGGAGGAGCATGCCCCGTGGCTGAGAGGCTTGCGCCGCCACGGCTGAGAGGCTTGCGTGACGCAGGGAGGAGCCTCAGCGGTGAGTGGATGGATGTCGGGGGAGAAGAGGAGGAAGGGCTGAGGGGGAGCAGGGGGGAGGGGAATGGGGATAGGCCTCTCTAATGCGGCGAGGCGGGGGGGGGGGCGTAATTCCAAACGGTGGCCTGGGGCGCCAAAAGGTGCTTAGCTGCTAAGCGCCACCCCGGGCACCCCCATTGGCTTCCGCCGCCACGCCAATCCTCCTCCTGCTGCTATGCCTTAGCAGCAGGAGGAGGACCTAGCACGGTGATGGCAGCCAATGGGGCGCGCAAGGCAGTGCTTAGCTGCTAAGAGCCCCCCCGGGCAACCCCCATTGGCTGCCGCCGCCACCAGTCCTCCTGCTACTGCTATGCCTTAGCAGCAGGAGGAGGAGCTAGCGCGGCGATGGCAGCCAATGGGGGCGCCCAAGGCGGTGCTTAGCTGCTAAGCGCCATCCCGTGCAACCCCCATTGGCTGCCGCCGCCACGCCAATCCTTAGCAGCAGCAGGAGGAGCTAGCGCCGCCGCGGCAGCCAATGGGGGCAGCGCTTGAGCCAGGCTGGGATCGCCAGCGAACAGAGGAGGAGGAGGAGGGGGAAGGTCCGTGAATCTGCAGCTTGCGCCCATAGGCCATGGCCTAGGGTGGCCTTATGGGTAATCCGGGCCTGCAGCCACCGGTTTCGTCCTGCCTCCAAAGTCAACACAAGCCTTTGCAGGATGCCTTTGGAGCACGGGGTGCACATGGACACGGCTTTAATGGCTTGTCCCTTCCAAGCTGTTTCAAATGTCCACTTTTAAGTATGTTTTTATATCTTGTTTGAGGTCACTGAATTGTTTACATTGCTCGACTTGTGTGCCACGATATAAGGTGGGAGGCAGGCCCGGATTAAGCTCTTCGGCCGCCCGAGGCCAAGACGCCCCGCGCCGGCCCCCCAGGGCACGGAAAGCCACGCCCCAAGGGGCGCTGCTGGCGCATGCGCGGCAGCAGCCCGGCTGTCGGCTCCGTCGCCGCCTCCCTCCCGTAACGGAAGGAGGGCCGAGGAGGTGGACGGAAGCCACGCGGCACCGGCCCCATGGCTCGCCTACCTCGCGCCTTTCGGGTCGCGGGAGGAGAAGGTGGACGGAAGGTGCGCGGCACCAGGGGGCTTCCGTCCGCCGCCGCCTCCTCCACCTCCCGCGACCAAAAGGAGGGCGCGAAGAGGGCGGGACTTACCTTCCTCCTCCTCGCGCCTTCTTTCGGTCACAGGAGGAGGAGGAGGCGGCGGACGGAAGTCCCACGGTGCCGCACGCCTTCCGTCCACCTCCTCCTCCCGCGACCGAAAAGAGGACAAAGGAAGGAGGCGGCCAGGAGGAGGAGGAGGAAGGGGAAGCTGGCATGGCATGCGCAGCTTCCCTTCCCTCCCTCCTGGCCGCCTCCTTCCTTTGCAAGGGGGTGGCCCAGGCGAGGGGAAGGCGCCATTACCTCCTCCCCGCCCCCTCGCAGTAATCCGGGCCTGGGGGGAGGCCCAAGGGAATGCCCACTCCCTGAGCCATTTGTTTCCTCATGCTGTGACCCTTTCCTACAGTTCCTTATGTGGTGGTGACCCCCAACCTGCGTATTATTTCCATTGCCACGTCATAATTGTAACTTTGCTACTTTTCTGAAGCATAATGTCAATATCTGATATGCGGGATGCATTTTCATTCACAGGACCAAATTTGGCACAAATACCTGACACGCCTCAATTCGAATACTGGTGGGGTTGGGGTGATTTTGTCATTTGGGAGTTGTAGTTGCTGGGATTGATAGTTCACCTACCATCAAGGAGCATTCTGAACCCCTCCAACTATGGAATTGGGCCAAACTTCCCACAGAGAACCCCCATGAACAACAGAAAATACTGGAAGGGTTTGGTGAGCATTGGCCTTGAGTTTGGGAGTTGTAGTTCGCCTACATCCAGAGAGCACTGCGGACTCAAACAGAGATGGATCTGGACCAAACTTGGCATGAATACTCAATATGCCCAAATGTGAACAGTGGGAGGATTTGGGGGAAAGCAGACCTTAACATTTGGGAGTTGTAGTTGCTGGGATTTATAGTTCACTTACAATCAAAGAGCATTCCGAACCCAACCAATGATAGAATTGGGCCAAACTTCTCACACTGAACCTCCATGACCAACAGAAAATACTGTGTTTTGGATGGTCTTTGGTGACCCCTCTGGCACCCCCTCGCAGGGGCGGTCCTAACAGTAGGCAAAGGATGCCACTGTGTGGGGCGCCATCTGGGCAAAGGGCACATTCCCCCACCCGCCAGACAGCGTCCGGCCAATGTTCTACTTTTGGGCCTTGTGCGCTCCGACGCCGCGCCATAGTAAACCTCCCTGTGTGCCGAATAGGGAGTGCTGTGTTTACAGGCTTATGCGCCTGCGCACAGGAGCTTCTGGGCATGCGCGGAGGGGGCGCGTGCAGAGTAGGGAGTGCTGTGTTTACAGGCTTATGCGCCTGCGCACAGGAGCTTCTGGGCATGCACGGAGGGGGGCGCGCGTGCAGAGTAGGGAGTGCTGTGTTTACAGGCTTATGCGCCTGCGCACAGGAGCTTCTGGGCATGCGCGGAGGGGGGCGCGCGTGCAGAGTAGGGAGTGCTGTGTTTACAGGCTTATGCGCCTGCACACAGGAGCTTCTGGGCATGTGTGGAGGGGGGCGCGCATGCAGAGTAGGGAGTGCTGTGTTTACAGGCTTATGCGCCTGCGCACAGGAGCTTCTGGGCATGCACGGAGGGGAGCGTGCGTGCCGAATAGGGAGTGCTGTGTTTACAGGCTTATGCGCCTGTGCACAAAAGCTTCTGAGCATGCGCGAAGGGGGCGCGCGTGCCGAATAGGGAGTGCTGTGTTTACAGGCTTATGCGCCTGCGCACAGGAGCGTCTGGGCATGGAGAGGGGGAAATAATGTTTTTGGGGGGTCAAACTAATGTTCGCTCACCGTTTAAAATTACCTTAGACCGCCCCTGCCCCCTCGTGACCCTCCCAGTGGTCCCGACCCGCAGGCTGAGAAATACCGATTTAAGGGCCCTGAGAAGCTCTTCCTTGGTATGTCTTTTCACACCAAGGAAGTTGCACTCTCTCTCTCTCTCTCTCTCTCTCTCTCTCTCCAGAGATGCCCAAGGCACGGTGGGAAGAGCGGCCTTGGGGGCAGAAGAAGTTTCATCAGCCCAGAAACCCTCTGGCGCTCAGCGTGAGTGGAAACATTGCAGCACCACAAAGGAAATGGTTGCAAAGGGGAAAAGGTTTCTCAATTGCGTTGCAAAGGCAACTGCTTTGTGGGCCCACTTGGGAGTGAGTGGAGAGGGCAAAACTAATTGGGTCGAATGTGACTTTTGGGGGGCTTGTTCCCACCCAGGGAATGACACCGCCAAGCCTTGGAGAAAAGAGCCGCCCTATGATCCACCCGCTTAGGGTGCTCCTCGTGTGTTTACGCCTCTCTGTTTACGCCTTGGCGTGGCCTACCCACGGCCCCCTCGCCTCGCACACTTCCCTCCTACCTGCATTTCTTTGGATGCTCGTCCCGCTTGTTGTTGAACTCCAGGGAGATCTTTGCGTCCAGGCCGATGCCGAAATAATTATTCATGACGCATCTTTCGGAGAATTGTCTGAAACCGGCAGACGGAGGGGAAGGGAAATCGCTCAGAAACAAGCACTGAAGCAGAACCAGCACAACGCGCTCGGAATACAAAGCACCCCTCGCCTTCCGATCCCATCTTCCCTCCGCTCAGGCGCCTTAGAAACGGCAAAAATGGATTTGGGGTGGAAAGAAGGCAGGGACATGATGGGGAATTTGTGCTTCGGGACAGGGAAGCCTCTTCAGCGAGTGGCTCTTGACTCTTCCGTGTCCTCAGCGACAGAGGCAAAGGGAAGGTGCCAAGCGCCTCAAGGTGATGACTGGGAGCAGGCCGCCACTCTTTGGGACTATGCCTCTCAAGGGTCCTTCCCAATAGAGCAGGGGGCCTCAAGCTAAGGTCCGGGGCCAGATATGGCCCTCCAAACTCATTTACCCAGCCCGCCTCAAGGTGACCACTGGGAGCAGGCCACCACTCTTTGGGACTATGCCTCTCGAGGGTCCTTCCCAATAGAGCAGGGGTCCTCAAGCTAAGGCCCGGGGGCCAGATATGGCCCTCCAAGCCCCTTTACCCGGCCCGCCTCAAGGTGATGACTGGGAGCAGGCCGCCACTCTTTGGCACTATGCCTCTGAAGGGTCCATCCCAATAGAGCAGGGGTCCTCACGCTAAGGCCCGGGCCGGATATGGCCCTCCAAGCTCATTTACCCAGCCTGCCTCAAGGTGATGACTGGGAGCAGGCCGCCACTCTTTGGGACTATGCCTCTCAAGGGTCCTTCCCAATAGAGCAGGGGGCCAAGCTAAGGCCCGGGGCCAGATATGGCCCTCCAAACTCATTTACCCAGCCCGCCTCAAGGTGACGACTGGGAGCAGGCCGCCACTCTTTGGGACTATGCCTCTCAAGGGTCCTTCCCAATAGAGCAGGGGGCCTCAAGCTAAGGCCCGGGGGCCAGATATGGCCCTCCAAACTCATTTACCCAGCCCGCCTCAAGGTGACCACTGGGAGCAGGCCACCACTCTTTGGGACTATGCCTCTCGAGGGTCCAGCCCAATAGAGCAGGGGTCCTCAAGCTAAGGCCCGGGCCGGATATGGCCCTCCAAGCTCATTTACCCAGCCTGCCTCAAGGTGATGACTGGGAGCAGGCCGCCACTCTTTGGGACTATGCCTCTCAAGGGTCCTTCCCAATAGAGCAGGGGCCTCAAGTTAAGGCCGGGGCCAGATATGGCCCTCCAAACTCATTTACCCAGCCCGCCTCAAGGTGACGACTGGGAGCAGGCCGCCACTCTTTGGGACTATGCCTCTCGAGGGTCCTTCCCAATAGAGCAGGGGGCCTCAAGTTATGTCCGGGGCCAGATATGGCCCTCCAAACTCATTTACCCAGCCCGCCTCAAGGTGACCACTGGGAGCAGGCCACCACTCTTTGGGACTATGCCTCTCGAGGGTCCAGCCCAATAGAGCAGGGGTCCTCAAGCTAAGGCCCGGGGCCGGATATGGCCCTCCAAGCTCATTTACCCAGCCTGCCTCAAGGTGATGACTGGGAGCAGGCCGCCACTCTTTGGGACTATGCCTCTCAAGGGTCCTTCCCAATAGAGCAGGGGGCCTCAAGCTAAGGCCCGGGGGCCAGATATGGCCCTCCAAACTCATTTACCCAGCCCGCCTCAAGGTGACGACTGGGAGCAGGCCGCCACTCTTTGGGACTATGCCTCTCAAGGGTCCTTCCCAATAGAGCAGGGGGCCTCAAGCTAAGGCCCGGGGGCCAGATATGGCCCTCCAAACTCATTTACCCAGCCCGCCTCAAGGTGACGACTGGGAGCAGGCCGCCACTCTTTGGGACTATGCCTCTCAAGGGTCCTTCCCAATAGAGCAGGGGGCCTCAAGCTAAGGCCCGGGGGCCAGATATGGCCCTCCAAACTCATTTACCCAGCCCGCCTCAAGGTGACCACTGGGAGCAGGCCACCACTCTTTGGGACTATGCCTCTCAAGGGTCCTTCCCAATAGAGCAGGGGGCCTCAAGCTAAGGCCCGGGGGCCAGATATGGCCCTCCAAACTCATTTACCCAGCCCGCCTCAAGGTGACCACTGGGAGCAGGCCACCACTCTTTGGGACTATGCCTCTCGAGGGTCCTTCCCAATAGAGCAGGGGTCCTCAAGCTAAGGCCCGGGGGCCAGATATGGCCCTCCAAGCCCGTTTACCCGGCCCGCCTCAAGGTGACTACTGGGAGCAGGCCGCCACTCTTTGGCACTATGCCTCTGAAGGGTCCATCCCAATAGAGCAGGGGTCCTCAAGCTAAGGCCCGGGGCCGGATATGGCCCTCCAAGCTCATTTACCCAGCCAGCCTCAAGGTGATGACTGGGAGCAGGCCGCCACTCTTTGGGACTATGCCTCTCAAGAGTCCTTCCCAATAGAGCAGGGGTCCTCAAGCTAAGGCCCGGGGGCCAGATATGGCCCTCCAAACTCATTTACCCAGCCCGCCTCAAGGTGACCTTGAGGCCGCCACTCTTTGGGACTATGCCTCTCAAGAGTCCAGCCCAATAGAGCAGGGGCCTCAAGCTAAGGCCCGGGGCCAGATATGGCCCTCCAAACTCATTTACCCAGCCCGCCTCAAGGTGACCACTGGGAGCAGGCCACCACTCTTTGGGACTATGCCTCTCGAGGGTCCTTCCCAATAGAGCAGGGTCCTCAAGCTAAGGCCCGGGGCCGGATATGGCCCTCCAGCTCATTTACCCAGCCTGCCTCAAGGTGATGACTGGGAGCAGGCCGCCACTCTTTGGGACTATGCCTCTCAAGGGTCCTTCCCAATAGAGCAGGGGGCCTCAAGCTAAGGCCTGGGGGGCAGATATGGCCCTCCAAACTCATTTACCCAGCCCGCCTCAAGGTGACCACTGGGAGCAGGCCACCACTCTTTGGGACTATGCCTCTCAAGGGTCCTTCCCAATAGAGCAGGGGTCCTCAAGCTAAGGCCCGGGGGCCGGATATGACCCTCCAAGCTCATTTACCCAGCCTGCCTCAAGGTGACGACTGGGAGCAGGCTGCCACTCTTTGGGACTATGCCTCTCAAGGGTCCAGCCCAATAGAGCAGGGGCCCTCAAGCTAAGGCCCGGGGGCCGGATATGGCCTTCCAAGCTTATTTACTTAGCCAGTGCAGTTGCTGCAGAATAGGAGTAATGTGCCCTCGTGCAGGTGCTCCCACCAGCAGTCGAGCAGCAGCATTCTGCACTAGCTTGAGTTTCCGGATTGCTGACAAGGGAAGACCAATGTAGAGGGCGTTACAGTAGTCCAGTCTCAAGATGACCATTGCCTGGATCACCATATCCAGGTCGCTCCTGGGCAGGTAGGGAGCCAGCCGCCTAGCCTGTCGTAGATGGAAACACGCAGTCCTGCATACCGTGGAGGTTTGCATCTCCATTGATAGCAGCGGGTCCAATTGGATCCCCAGGCTTTTTACTGAAGACGACGGGCTTAAAAGCTCACCGTCCAGGGTAGGCAGCCGGCATCTATCCAACCCAGGGCGACCTAGCCATAGGATCTCCATCTTCGACGGATTCACCTTCAACCGGCTGGTGCGCAGCCATTCAGTCACGGCTTCAAGGCATTGATGGAAACCATCGGGTACGGTGTCTGGCCTGCTGTCCATTCTCAGCACCAGCTGGGTGTCATCAGCATACTGGTGACACTCCAGACCAAAGTCGCAAACCAGTCAGGCCAGTGGATGCTCATAGATATTGAACAATAAAGGGGAAAGGATGGCACCCTGGGGGACCCCAATACGGACGCTGGATCGAGTCCAGCTGTGTCGTCTAAGAACTGTTGCAGCTGATGCGCTGCTGCCCTCTCAATCACCTTGCCCAGAAATAACGAATTTGAGACTGGCCGGTAATTGGAGGGAACTGAAGGATGTAAATTCAGTTTCTTCAGTAGCGGTCTTACCATGGCCTTTTTCAAACCCCCTGGAAACACTCCTTGCTCAAGGGAGCTGTTGATTATCCTACACAGGGGGTCTCGTAACCCCTCACGACACAATCTAACTAGCCAGGAAGGCCACGGATCGAGGGAGTATGTAGTTGGCCTAGCTGCAACCAGAATCTCATCAACAGCTGCTGCGTCAGGCAGTTGGAAACGGTAGAAGGTGCGCTCGCCGAGCAGCAACGGAGTCTCGAGTTCACCTACTGTATCAATTGTGGCTGGGATGTCCCGGCGGAGCTTCGAGATTTTGTCGGCAAAATAGCTCTGAAAAGCCTCAGCTGTTGGGCCCAATTCCCTATCGTTTTGGATGGCCAGGATCGTCGTCAGTGACTGAATCACTTTAAACAATTGTGCTGGGCGTGAGCTAGCCGACTCTATCAGGGAAGAATAGTAGACCTTTTTGGCTTCCCTGATAGCCTGCTCATAAACATCCTTAAATCGTTTATAAGCTAATCTGGAGGCTCCGTCATGGAGGTCTCGCCACACGTCCTCTAGCCGTCCCTTTTCCCTTTTCATCGTCTGTAGTTCTTTTGTATACACTACAAAGCCCTTCTTGAACATGTTGTTCACGTAATCCTGGGCTCTGGCTTTATCCGCAGAGGCAACCTCTTCATACAGACAGATGCTCTGAAGCCCATATTGAAAAACCACGAAACAGCAAACCTGCGAAAAGCGAACCACAAAGGTACCCTCGTTCTCTGCCTCTCTCTCCTGCCATTCTGCCCCTCGCACAAGGCAGCATCACCCACCCTCTCCTGGTTCCCAAACAGCTGAGGCAAAAGCAATGGTTTGCTCACTCACATGGTGCTGGGGTCCTCTGCAAAATGGACAGCGCTGAAGCTCTCTGGTCTGTCCAGGATGACGGAGGACGTGGTGGAGATGACCGTGTCCCGGCGGGACTCTGGAGCACGGAGAAGCAGAGGCTGGCCCTCAGCGGAGTCATGCTGGATCTCCACAAGAATCACCCCCCCCCCCCATAATCATAGAATCATAGACCACCCGGGGCCTTCCAGCCCAGGCCCCTTCTGCCAGGCAGGAAAAGCACCATCAAGGCACCCCCAACAGATGGCCACCCAGCCTCTGCTTGAAAGCCTCCACAAGAATGGCCTCGCAGGGGGAATTCCACACGCCAAACTGGAAGGGTTGGGGAACCGGAGCTGTGAGACTAGGAAAGGGGGGAGACGGCAAGGTCAACCCCCGGGTCATAGAAAGACCATTCGAAAGGAAGTTCCCTCAGAGAATCCCATGGCTACGTCATCAAAGGGGGAGGGCAGTGGCGGGGAGGAAGAGCAAAGACAAAGGCACTTCTGGGAAAACGTGCCTAGGAAGGAATGGGGGGGGGGGGAAATCCCTCAGCCAAATCCTATCTCTAACCTGGCTACTCATTAGGGTCCGGAAACTTAATGACACAAGAGACTTGTACAGTCCAGGGTTGGAACCCAACAGGAAGGCTGTTAGCTATCCTTCTCAGGACCACCAGCAACG